>VYZQ01051915.1:138052-154541 GCA_013400655.1 Mystacornis crossleyi
TGTCCTGCCTACTTTCTTCCTAGTTGTGTCAGGTAATATTTTTATGCTAACTAAAAATGTATATTTTAGGGCACAGAAAGTGCAGACAAACTTGCTGGTGTTAAAATAAAGCTATTTAGTTGGTATGAAATCCTCTATATGCTCATCAGTTCATTCCTACAACTTGTGAAATGTGGTTGTTTTGCAAGGTTTTTTAACTGTCCAGTCTGTTAGGTTTTATGGGTTTACAACTTCACTTGTTAAAGTTAACTGAAACTACATCAAACAGAAATACTCTCTTTAGGGCTACCTTAAAAAAGTACTCAGGCTTCTTCTATAACCAGAGGAAACAAAAATGCTGAGGTCCCAAAACTCACAGAAAGTTCTCCTGCGCATGTGTTCCCTAATCGAGAGTTTAATGGGGCTGACAAAGCACAGAAAATACTTTAACTCCACTACAGACAGTAAGCTGTCAAACTAAAGTGAGCCATTTTCAAGGAAAATAAATGCAGTATGCACCAGAGTTCAGACAGCAATGAATGTACCAAGAGAGCAATAACCATTCTTAATTATTTTCATTTAACACTGCACCGTTAAAAAAACTGTTCACTTTCCAAGTGCCACATTTGAAAAGGTAACTGAAATATATGAAAACTTCAGAGCACAATTGAGAATGATAAACATAAAACTACTCATATCCTCTTACTTGTTACCCTAGTTTGGATCCCAAGAAACCCCCTGCAAAAAAACTCAAACAAACCAACCACCAAACAAAACAAATCCAACCAGCAAAAAACCAAAAAACAAGCAACCCCAAAGCAGTAAGTGCCACCATTATGTCAAGAACAGGTAACTGAATAACTGCAAAGAAATGAAGTGCAATAAAATCATGGTAGTTACTTATAAATAGACCAGATTAATGTATACCATAATCAACTAACCCTCACACTGAAGCAGCATCAGGAAATAAAGTGAATGTAGTTTTGTTCATCAGTTTATCCCAGCAGACTCAGCTTTTGTGTCACTAATGACACCAACCACCCTTATCATGCTCTTAATTACTTCAGAAGCTGCTTGAGAATTTGAAGCATATAATGGCACATAAATACAGACAGACACAAAGCTGTCATTGTTCACATGCTAAGGTTGGACTCCAACATGTTTAGACATATTTACTGGCCAGAAAAATTAAAAATACATTGAATTGACTTGAGCAGTCCTGCATCTGGAAGGACTAGTGCTGAGACCAAGGCACCATTCTATGGTACAGATCAGACTGACCAGTTCCACCTTCTTATATCCAAACTGCAACATTACATAGTCCAGATTATAAACAATATTCTGCTTTATTGCAGCTACTTCATACACAAGGCTGATAAAAGTATAGCTTACCCTGTCAACACTACAGGAAGTCCAACAGAGGGAAAAATAAACATTTTAAGGAAGGACAGTGGGGACAACCTAGAGGAAGAAAATCCACTCACCTGCCATTTTTATGGATGTAGGTTACTAAATAACCATGATCTTCCCAGTTATGAACTGTTTCTGTCATTCCCTGCTCCTGAAAAATGGGCTGTAGAGCTTTAAGAACGGCATTACAGTCAGCTGCAAGATTAAGAGAGGAAAAAAAAAAAAATCAGTGAGGATTTTCCACTCTAGTTACTTCTGCCTTTTTTTTTAGACACTGAAAAGTTTTTCCTGGCAGATTGGATTAATTTTTCTTTAAGTACCATTTGAACAATCTTTCATGTATCTTCTCTTCTACCCACCCTCATCTCCCTAGAGATATTTCTCAGTGCATGGGTATCCAAACAATTTTCTTTTAAATCAGCGTTTACACCTGAGCAAAAATGATTATCTGCTATGGATGTAATGAGAGTATTTTAATTACGGCTGCTATTGGTCATCTACTGCATCACAATCCACACAAGTCTTTACTCACATAATTAACTTCTAAAATCACTTAACACACAAACAGCAATCCCAACAACAGCACTGACAAGAAACTTCAAAAAAATGTTAAGCTGTAGTACTGGGAAACTACAAAGGCATTGAAGACTAACCTATCCACTCTACTCCTACACAAGCATAATTGTTTTCAACATCCAAGTCAGAGCAAGTTCCCAGTTGAAATCTTCATGACACTATGGAAAAGATCACTCAAAAGAGCACACAAAACTCACTTCGAAATACCTGGCATTACTCTGGTGCAATTACCTTCAAAAGCAAGCTCATAATTTGTCCATAAAGGTATTTCTTCAGTCAGAACATGCTGAGTTCAGAAGCCTTAAGTTTGCTGTACAGTTTTGTGGGGTTTTTGTTACCCACAACATAGCTTAAATGAACAATTTTAGTTTCTTCAAATAAGTGTCTCAAAAACAATTTGCAAGTTTTGCCCGTTTATTTTGGAATTGACAAGATGAATTAGTGGAGGATGCACCTAAAGCTGCACTTGGCAGAACAGAACAAAACCGGAAAGACCATCATACCAGCATCAGTGAGGAAACCTGACAAAACATTCATCTACAGGCTGTCCCATTATGGCAAGTAGCATCATTTGTGCTTCACAAAACACAGAACTAAGCCACTATGGTCATGCAGTATGTCAACAATGTAACCAGGATTTAGAGTATCTCTACCAGAGAAATCACTTGGCACAGCCACATTACGGAGGCACAGCTTACAACCAAATGCTTCAGCACAGACACAATATTCCCCATCATGACTTTCCTAAAGAGTTATTCCCAACGTACTTATTTTGTTTTACCCCCTGCTCCCAAAATGCATATACATTGGAAACCAGTAAAGGTAGCCTGCAGACAATAAGCCATAATTATTACAGGATGAAATGGAGTTGTACTAGCTACAAAGAACTGAAAAAAATCCACACCAAATAAATCCAAGCTCAGCTCATCTATCATCTCTATGCAACTCCACAGAAGGCTAAGCTAAAAATCTGATTACTTGAAATTTATGTTTGCCCATCTATTAACTCCAGACTCAATTACCCCTGAATGTTTTAACCAGACAGACTGAAGTAACAGAGTATTTACTTTTCTTCAAACACAAAGTCAAGAGCAAGCCAATTCCCCAACAGCCAAGGATATTTCATAAAAGCTGAAAGACTTTGCTTATTGCTCATATCTGATCTTTTTGCATGTTCTGAGATAGAAGGTGAAAAATAAATCTACATCTCAGTCATTAACTCCATGTTGTAAACTAAAGGAAAATAGAACCAACAACACTATTCTGTTAGACCACAGTGAACTGTTTAACTGTTGGCTCCTTCTCAGTCAGCAGCACCACTGATAAAACACCACAATCCACGATTATGAAACTTCTTCCTTCCCCTACCTTCCTGTAAAGATCTGCATCATCTGTGCCAGTAAGATTTTAGGCTTCCTATCCAGTGTCAGGTTCTACAATGGCACAGGCAGTAATTAAGGCTCAGAGTACACAGCTTGTCTGCCCAGTAACCATTGTCACAGTAGTAATAAATGGGCCGGCAATCAAACCAACACGTTTTTCAGACATCAAAGAATAGATGAATGGGGCCATAACTATAAGCCACAGTTCTTAAACTGGTTCTAATCTCTGCAGTCTTGCACTGGGAAGGGTAATTTGCAATGCTCACTTTAAGCTTGCAGCTTCTGACAGGCATTAGCACTTTTTGGAGAAGGCAGGAGCAGCCACTCCAACTCAGTACACTCACAAAGAATTTGTCACTTCAGGTATAGGGTCCCCACTTCTTCAGTACCATTTGCTTCCTTGCCCAACTCCTTTACCTTCTCCATCTTTTTCAAAACAAATGCCCATTTCCATCCTTTGATTATGTCACCACCACAAAAACGTTAAAGAACTCTGTTTACTAAAGCATGCCATACCCTCCCAGGACCAAGAGTAAAATGACACGAAACCCAAATTGAGCTAGTGTCCAACCAACCCCCAAACCACTTCACTTCTGCAGCTCCTGCAAGGTAGCAGCAAGATGGTGAAGAGACTGAAAGAACTGAAGTGCTCATACCACATTTAGCCCGTTTTCAACAGCTTCAAGGAATCCTGCTAGGTGCATCTTGGCAGACACTGAAGGACAAATCACCACTGGTATTTTTCTGCTCCATGAACATACCAACCCTTCACATACTGCTCATAACTCAGCAGTAGAGTTCCTTGCTAAGAACCCAGGCACAAGCTTTACTAAGCTCTTCCTATTATGCTATTAACTTTAGGAAATTAAAACAACAACATGCTCTTTCATCAGGTATCCTTTTTGTTATACCACACAAGATTTGCCTTGGAGGGCTAATTAATTCTCCAAAGTTGGAGACTCCTTTATAAAATGTTTGAGGCATAAGTGGTTGCTTGAAGGCATCAGGAAATTTCTACAATCTCAGAATCTCTCACCCAAATCCACTTGTCACCACCTCACTCTAAGCTCAGATATGCTCTTATCAAGCACTGATAAGCAAAAAGGACTATGGTGATTAGAACAAAAGGAACAGCTTTGAATCTACATCTAAATGTTTATTCAACTTTTTTTTGTTGTTCAGGAACAAGGGAAACAAACTCTGGATACCAAGTATAAAATACTGGTTTAGGTGCTTGATAATTATTTGCTGGAAGGAATGAAAAATGCCCAGAATTTCACCTATAGAGAACAGGAACAAAACCCACTGTGTATAGGATTTGAGATAGATGTATTTTTCAGCAGAGTTAATGCCCCGCTCAGCCAGAAAGTTTTTGAATCCCAGCACATTTGAAGAGAAGACTTGCAGCAGTTGCAGATGGTCCTCTGAATCTGAGCAGCAAAACAATCAGTACTTGACAGTAATCTGTGAATATGAGAGCCAAGTCCAGAGTCACTGTAAGCATCAATTCTGGGCTCAAGCATAACACTGGCTAGTTCCACCCTAATACTTAAACTCAGTGTTTGAGTCATCTGCTATTGAGACAGACTATCTCTAAAAATATTCTGGTTTAAGACTTCTTCATGCCCTATGATTAACAAAATTTAGTAAGCTATGGGAACAGATTATTTCTCACTTGAAAATATTCACCCCATTTCCAACTTCAAATTTTTCTTACTTTGGTTTTAAATAATTTCTTCTACCAAGTGAGAATATAACATGACCAAAACAATAGAACACGCCATAGCACTTACACATGATACTGCATCTGATGCATTTTTCCCTTGGTAGCTAAATATTCAACAGAGAAAGGTGAAGAAAACAAATCAAATTAAGTGATTCATTAATAATACATTCAAGAGCTGGCATACATTAGGAATCAAGATGCAGAATATGCTAATAGTGAACAGCAACCTCAGCTGCTGGCATATTTTTTCAGTTCTGAGCTGTTTAAGTTGTTTCAACATAATAAATCCTTGTGTTTTTTAAGTCTGATATTCTTGCACACAGGCACTCTACTTATCAACTCCAATTCTTCAGAAATCTTACAGGAAAAGGAAATACAGAGACAGGGTGGGAGGGCACCACATAAAAGTGATGAAGAGAACACACCTGATAGAAGAGATTAATTTCTAGGCAGCTGAAGTCCAGGGGCAGCTCAAGAAGAGCAGCGGGAGGTGCCTTCAACGTGCTACAGCCACACACCTGACTGCTCTGACTGAGCCCACCACAGTCAAACTGGTAGCCCCCTCTACCACACCTCTTACTGAAAATAGTGTCCTCAGGCTCATAGGCATATAGGGAATCTCATTCACAGACTAATCCAAGGCATTTTTCTAACGCCAATATTGTATCTCAATTTTAACCACGAAAACACTGCAGAATTAAGAGGTGTGCAGCAGAAATGTTTAGTGAGCAAACTGTTCATAAATTTTAAAATCCAGAGCCAAGGAGAAGCTTCAGGTTCCTACGTATTTTCCATATCCTGGATTTCCTTTAGCACTAGAGAAAATAGAAAAAAACCCAAGAAAGCTAAAAGTCACAACAGCTTATGGAAAGTCAACAGCCACCTCCTCCTCCTAGGTCCCCCTCTCCATTGTACATGGAAAACAGAGCAGTATATAATAATTTGAAGATAACTTGTTATCACTTAGTCATCAACTCCAGCATGGCAATCTTCTTCCTAAAACTAGAAAACTTAAGAATTGTACTACTTTTGTCCTAGTTAAAAGGATCTGCCTGCATGGAAAATGAGTGAGCAGAGCACACTGGTATTTGAAACAGACTATCTGGAGAAGCTTCCACAGCAATATCAACGGCTCAACTAAAGTCAGAATGCCAACAGTTGCCTAAACTGGTCTTTGTTCAACAACAAAATACCCCCAATGCCTCACAAAAATGAAAGTACCCCCTCCAAGCACACTCCAAGACCCCTGCATTCGTTACCGCCCAGAACAAAGCAGGTAGCTTTTTCCTGACACGTTAACAGATGCAAATGAAAAACTGGCTTTAGCAACATACACCTTTCGGGTATCAAGTTTCAAAGTCTCCCATGAGAAAACACACACACAGAAAAAATCCTTTGTTTTGTCCTTGCTAGCTCTGCAAAAGCAGAAAACTATACTAAAATTATTCCTTTCAATCAACTTCCTCATTACGGATCATCCTCATTACGTTGACTTAGACACACAAGTCAACAAATCCTGTATGGCATGAGGCTTAAGGGGGCAGCAGGTGGAAATAGTCATCTACTACTCATTCATCCATGAGAAAACCGATCATCAAGTTTCCTAGTGCAGGCACTCCCTTGCATTATGTATTACACTAAAAGAGTAGAAGGCTGCTTTTTCCAAAAGTTTCCACAGAACACTTCCCACAGTCCTACTTTTAAGGATTTCCAGGCACACGTGAATACAGGCAAATCCAGCTACACTGTGTCACATCAGCAAGTGCACGAACTTGGAGGCACTTCCATGTGACCACCACAGCCAATAGGAGTCGCTCTGTGCATCCAAGTGTCCTTTAGGAAATTACGGGTGAAACAACTCTGAATCACAATGAGCTCTCAAAGTCTTAAAGATACCCAGCTACAAACAGGAGAATTCAACCCTCTCTCCTCCCCTGCACTACTACCACCTTTGTATTAGCTCCCTAATCACCTTCAAGGGAGAATTCTACAAAAGATCTCAAGTTTTCGGCAAATACAGGCCTACGAGATCCATCCACTTCCATAATGGAATAAATACACTAAAACGTTACTCCTTTACCTTTCCTCTACTTGATTCATTGTATTAGGTCTATCAAAAATCTAATTTACTGTACACAAACCCAAAACTGATCTTGTGTACTGAATAACACTGAATAACCCATGCTGTTTTATGAAACTGAAGGTCCTGAAGTTTTCTGTAAACTCACCTCAATAAAAATACGTTCCAGTATCAGCGAGGTTTAGGCCTTGCTGTTGCCCCTTGAGACATAAAATTCTAGTTACGGGATTACAATATTAAAAACATCTATTACCAAATTGCAGAATAAACCAAGTACCACTAGTAAGCAGATAAACAGAGTAACACTAATCTGAAACAGTGGTACACACAACAGCCATGACTAACTATAAAGCCAACTTTTATAAGGGGCCTTATTTGAAATGCATTGCATGAAAAGAGTAGGTTTGGCTTCAAATCTTAGTAGAAGTGATGTAGCAAAATGCTCTCATGGGTAGCAAAATTCCATTTCCATCTAGTATTTTCGGCAAAACTTCTTTTTGAAAAGGTTAAATACTGAATTTCTGCTACAAGGATAGATAATGCAGTTACAATAATGATTTCTGTATTTTCAATCAAAAAACACCACAGCATGGAGTTTAATTAAATCTAGGAGAGCAAAACATAAGGTTTACTAGACTATGCCACAGCATTCCCAATCTTTATCTGTATCCCATGAATTTTCAGTCAAACACACTGTATTGAAGAAGATTGCTAATAAGGTCGAGTAGTTTTATTCTTCATCATGTAGGATCCCTGACACAAATGCTTTCTCAGCGATAAGAATCCTTGTATCAAGGAGCTTTTATTACTCTAACATCACCTCTGCTGCTTAAACTTGCAGCAAAAGCTGAGTACCTTCACTAGAAAGGAGAAAAAGCACACAACAACTTTTTTGTCATTCTCTCTGAGCAAATGCCAGAAACCATGTCAGCCATGGTCATTCAACAGCTATTCTATGGTTTGGTGTAAAATAACCCTGCTGTTCAGTGCTTCTGAAACACGGCAGAGGCAAGCAACCTAGGTAGAGGGTACAGCAGAGAGCAGACAGAATAAAGGGGCAGAATGAAGTACCCGAGAAACAGATTGCAACAGCTCCACAAAACACTTTTTTGTTTTGCCCTCCTCTTACCAGGACAGCAACCCTTCACATGAGCCAAAGCATCAAAATAAAATTATGCTCTCATGCTTTCATATAAAGCTGATCACTAAGCCAATATAAGTGTTACCTAAACAAATAATTTTGATGTTTGCATAAAACACAAGCACACTGCACATGAAGTTAAGTAGGCTAACAAAGTCTTTTCAAGCACAAATGAGGACCTGTCACTGCAACATACATACTGAAAGAACCAGAAGAAAGCACTTGCAACCAATTCAGAGCTCATTCACACTTGGAAGACCAATTCAACATTAGTTGTGAAAATGAAAGCATGCATTAATAAATTTTATAAACAGAGGCCACTTCCTCCCCCCCAATCAACCCACACACTGACTTCCTAATACACAGTTCACTTGTGGGAAAAAAAATCTGAGCCTTGCTGAAGGTATTTTGCATTTTAAGATCACTCAGGAGGGATAAATCCTACTGACCAGTTGAGGAGTCTATCCAGGGGACTGTTAACGCATAGTGCCACACGCTCATATGCAGATTTTATTAAGTCATGTGCACATTGACTCAAAGGCTTCAAACAGATCAGTTAAGTAAAACAGCTCAGCTTTACTATTCAACTTTTGCTACTAGTAATAGAAAATATATTTACTAGTCTCCAAAATTCTGCCTCCCAAAATTTGTACCCCTGCATTGGACAAGGCACACCAGCCAGAGATCAGGACAACAGCAGGGCCTCTGCATTATGCCACGGTCCTGCAGAGACAGCTGCAGCAGCCAGGATGCATCCTTTACAGAAGTCTCTGAAAACCTGTACCAGTGCAAATAGATAAGTAATCAGAGGCAGTGACCACCAGGAAAGCTCAATTATGATGAGCATCATCTCTCTCATTCACTCTGACATTGACAAATTATTTCTACTTTTGATAAAATATATCAAAAAAAGTAGTTTTCCTATATGTAGCATCTAACTGCAGCTAGTTATGATGTGGCATTCTATCACAGTTAACTTTATAAATGCCCATCTTCTGGAAATGTGCACAACCTATCACAGAAAGGGATTCTCTGGTAACGCTGGGGAAAAAAAAAAAAACCAAAACAACAACTTATGCCTCCACTTCAGCCTTAATATCAACAAATGTCATTCTAATGCCTCAACTCCACTAACTACATTTGTCTCTCAGTAACACAAAGTCCATCAACTGGCACATAAACCTCATTTTACTGTTCACACTTTAAACCATAGCATCTTTGGGAATACCTGCAGCCATTCCACCCAAAAAAACTGCAAAAGAGAAAACACACTTGGTAACAGAACTTCAGCATGTCCAAACAGTATCAGCTCTCCTGGTCACTTGCATCTTTCAAGCCACTTTAATCATCTATGACCTAACCACCTTCTAGAAATGTAATAAGGAAAATGATTAATACTTGTCCCACATACTTTCCTCTCCTTTCAAGGAGTTTGATATCTAAAAGGCACAGTCAGAGAAATGTATCTGAAATGGGAAATACTGATGTGTCAAAAGCAGTCTTCATTTCCTGCAGGAATTTGCTCTACAGTCTCAAACCAGAGCCTCACAAAAAACATCTCCTACATTGTTAACCTTCACCTTTGCAGGTGACAGTTCCTTCATGTCTGAGCAAGCAGTCATTGAGAACTTGACATCATGCTGGAGAATCAGATAATTGTATTTTCAGAGTTCCAGTCATAAAGCATTTTAATCTTCAAAACTAGAAACCAACAAAAGCAGGGAATGAGTTCATAGCAGTCCTTACTGCTAAAAATGGAAAGCTATTAATTCCTGTATTAACACCTCCTGACAAGCCCAGTTTGTGCTCTGACACTCAGCAGGCCAGTTCTTGGTCCAGGCCTGTCAGAACTAGACGGTGGAGACCTGCAGGGCTCAGCTCACAACAGCCCAGACAAAACCACACGCTGAGCCCACACCACTCAGGAAGGCTGCTAAGGAAACAACCAAAACAGACCCATTCCTGAACTGCCGGTTGCAAACACACCTTTAGCCAAGGTTGGTAACACAGTTGCAAACTCTAGAGACATCTGAGTCTCGTTTAATCCTTATTTACATGGTCTTCTCATACAGATCATAGCTAAGGAGTCAGCAAGTTTTGTTCACATACCATAAATCAATAAGGTACGGAGATAAGCCTATCATCTGCATGTTATCACTGCAATCAGATGTTTCAGCACTTCAGACAATCCAACGCCTAACAGAACCAGTCAAATTCAGCTATAAGGATCAGAGATGCCATTCCCTCACAAGAAGTTCAAATGTACTTAATGTGTTTTCACAGCTAACTGTAGCCACCTCCAGCCACAAAAGCAGAATCTGTCTCATAGGAAAAACAAAGCCCCAGCATCTCTAGCACATCAGGCAACAAAAGCCCCACCTGAGAACTTCAAATAACTCTACACAGGTAAGTGCTCGAAGGTTTTATTGATGAGTTTAATTTATAAGCTTAGGCTTAAACTACTGAACTTGACAGTTTCTTGCTCTTTCATACACAAGATTGACTTACTTGAGAAAGAAACCACGAGTTATCAAAAAGAATATCAAGTTTTCAATGCCAGTCATCTCTTCCTGCATTCTCTGCTATTTCCACACTTAGTATGGGATGAACAATGATTCAACATCTAGAACTGCTGATTATCTGCTAAGTAAATCAAACCAGCACCAGTTCCAAATTGTCTTTACTACAGCAAGACACAGCTCAAAACATGCAAGCAACTGCACTCATGCAGCATTTTCCCAGGTAGAAATTCAGGTAGACATTTCAGAGATGGTAGCAAGAAAGAGCCAATAACAGCACACCACCTCTGCATTTAGTTCTCTTAAGCACCCCTCTTCCTGGGAGATTAGCCCTTCAGAAAGCCATTTTCTTAATTAGTTCCTAAAGTGAGGAAATTCAACAAGGCTTTAAAAAGCTGCAAAATTCAAAAACTTGTCAACTCTTCCCCCTCTTCAAAAGTTTAGATCAGCAGAGCCAAATATAAGCACATAAAACTGCAGCACTGCTCTATGAAGAACATTAAGATTTCCAATCCAAAGACAAGAATGAAAATATTATTGTAACTGCATGCAGTTCAAATATTTAACAATTTGACAGCCTAAGTAAAAACTTCAATACTGAAAGAATATTAGGTAACTCAGAACATCTGATAATTAAGATTTTTTTTCCCCCCTAAAGTGTCAGAATTGAGCAGTGGACCCAACTCTGTAGACAGCACCAAAGCTACTGACAGAGGATACTCAGCCCACAAAAGGTCATTCTCTTCTTTCTATCTCCATGAAAACATTAATTTGAGGAAAACCAGATCATGTGCAGACACACAATCACTTACAATTTTTCTTTAAAATTTAAGCATTGCCCTACCTGCACTCACTCCAACCCCAGCACTCCCAGAATGTGTAATTCATCCAAGAGCTTCCTAAAGCATTTGTTTTAGTAACTGTGCCAGCTCAAGTAATCACTGCTCTCTTCCACCAACTCACTCATCTAATGCCTGGCCCTGAGTATTATGGGCACCACTGTACCATATATACCATGCATAATCCCACCAGCAGTAACCCCAAACAGCAAACATGGAGACAATTCAAACTGATTTCCAACTAATTTGCCTTTCAGAGCAACTTTCTGAAGCAAATATAAGAACCCAAACCTCGCAAAGAGTCTCCATATTATCTCTCCTCCCACCCCTTAGAGAAATATGAAGAAATTTATCAGTTCAATACTCAACAACCAAGGAAACTAAGCTTATATGACACATTCACGCATCAATGGAAAAATTCCCATGTGCAGATTTACAATGTACAGTAAATCTAAAATCAATTCTGTACAGGTATAAGGCATAAAATACCAATATATTTTCATAATAAAGTCCTCAAACTAAATAACTTGAGGAGTTTAAAATTCCTATCTTCTGACTGACTAACAAAAAGACAACTAAAGCCTTCTATGGCCTAATTAAGAAAGGCCAGCGATCTGTGTTCCTTTTTATAATGTTAAAGTAGTCTTCTTGTATTTTAGGCTAGGGAACACTACGCTGTTTGACTGCTAAAGTTGTCTGTTTATCTCCAGGGTCACAAATAAGCAAAATACTTCTGTTCAAAGGGCTGAACTCTACAGTTACTAATTTAACCAGCTCTTGAGAAGACCATCACTGAAAGTCAGGCTATGCTATCCAGCCATCAAAGATTCACCCCTGCTTACATTTAACTATTATTATTTCTAAAAAACTAATGAGATGCCTAATTAGAGGAGATAGTTATAAGCATAGGCAAATGGGCCTTTTTTCTTTTGACTAGTATATAGATTTTTGTAGTACATAAAGAAGTTTACTGAAAAGTTGAAAAAAACTGGCAGCTTTTAGCAGAAGTACATGGCTTCATTCATCTCATGCAACCCCATTCCCAAGGCAGTACTGTGTTCCCCCACCTCACACCAATACAAGAAGACCTGTTTTCTTTAACTCCCCAGATCCATGTTGTTGTTGACACTGCTGGCATTTCCAACAACCTTACGGAACTGATGACTGCAAACACTAAAATAGCTAAATAACAGCTATCATTCTCAAGATCCCTGCTGAGTACATTTGAGTCCTGAAGAATGCACATGACATGCTCCAAAGTCCAGTACCCCAAGACAACTGGACTGCCTGAAGAAACCAGGGCTGTTACTGAAAGGGTTTGTAACATGCCAAGTAAGTCAGCCAGCGAGACCAACCCACCAGAATCCACACCATTCTGCAGCACAAGCAGTTACTAATAGCTGCACAAGTATTAACACATGACAAAATCCCATCTTCCTCATGCAGAGCTGTATCCTGTGGATCTTTTCCCTGCCAGCGACAATGACAGCCTCCATCCTTTACTCACAGAGAACCTCAGAAGACTGAGGATAAAGACAAGTCACACATACCGGAGAACACAGTAATAAACAGATCCCAGAGAACTATTAATATCTCAAATACTATCTTAGCCTTTATAATCATCTTCAGTCTTGATGGTAGACAATTACAATGATGCCTTTGGATAGCTGCTCTGTTAAAAGTGAACAGTTAGAAACATATACAGATTATTTCAACCTTGTATAATGACTCTCAGACAAAGCAGATTCTTAAAAAAAAACCCCACCATCACTGTGCACAGTTATTGCAAGATGTATTGCAATGAAACTAATGTATAATCCTTCTACAAAGTATAGATGTCATTTATCTGGACTTCTGTAAAGCCCTTGACACAGTCCCCTGGAACATCCTGGTCTCTGAACTGGTGAGAGCTGGACTCGGTGGGTGGATTGCTGGATGCATAAGAAAGTGGTTGGACCATCACATCCAGAGGGTCATGGTCAACAGCTCAGTGTCCCAATGGACATCGGTGACAAGCGGTGCCCCTCAGGGGTCCTTACTGCCACCTGTGCCATTTAATATCTTCATTAATGACACAGATTAAGGGATTGAGTGCACTCTCAGCAAGTTTGCAGATGACACCAAGCTGAGTGGTGTGGTTGCCACACCTGTAGGATGGGATGGCATCCAAGGGGACCCGGACAAGCTTGGGAAGTGGCCCATGGGAATCTCACGAGGTTTAACAAGACCAAATGCAAGGGGCTGCACCCAGGTATGGGCAACTCCTGGTGTCAACAACGGCTGGGGATGAACAGATCAAGAGTAGCCCTGCCCAGAAGGACCTGGGGATGCAGGTGGGTGAGACCCTGGACATGACCCAACAACAGGCATCTGCAGCCCAGAAAACCAACTGTGTCCTGGGCTGCATCCAGAGCAGTGTGGGCAGCAGGGTGAGGAAGGGGATTTTGCCCTGCTGCTCTGGTAAGACCCCACCCTGCAGTGCTGCATTCAGCTCTGGGGTCCCCAGTACAGGAAGGACATGGACCTGTTGGAGCCAGTCCAGAGGGGGCCACCGAGATGATCAGAGGGATGGAGCAACTCTTCTACAAGGAAAGCCTGAGAGAATTGGGATTGTTCAGTCTGGAAGAGAGAAGGCTTTGAGGTGCCCTAATCACAGTACCTGAAGGGAACTTAAAAGAAAGCTGGAGAGACACTTTTTCAAAAGGGCCTGAAGTGACAAGGGGGAATGGCTTCAAACTGAAAGAGAGTGGGGTTCAGTTAGATGTAAAGAAAAGGTCTTTACTGTGAGAGTGGTGAAGCATTGGGATAGACTGCCCAGAGAAGCTGTGGATACCACATCCCTGAAAGTGTTCAAGGCCAGGTTGGATGGGGTTCAGTGCAATCTAGCCCAAGGTGCAGCTGCCCAAGGCAGGGAGGTTGGAAGTAGATAACTCTTAAAGTCCCTTTCAACCCAGGCCATTCTGTGACTCCATGATAAGATGGCAACTTTAGTTTTATTAATACCTACCCAAAGTTATACATTTGTCAAAAATCAAGGACACAGTTAATGTTTTGAGGAACAAGGAGTCTGCATTTACCGAGTTTACAGATTCTGCCTTATCCAGAATGCAGAGATGCAACAGCTTCAGCTGAGACCTAGAAATAACATGTTATCCTCACAAGATCTGAAGGTCCAAAACCACACACTTGATTTTATTAAATACCATTTCATGGCATTCCAGACCATTCCAAAGTCTAATTGTCCACCTAAATTGGAGAAAAAACTCAATTAGTTGACAATCTATGATTAAGCTTTCAGGTTTAACTCCTGTGACACAAACTACCCATGCACACTCAGTTTTTCCTACTTAGGTAACGTTGTGCTTCAGACCCTAAACACTAGATGAGAGGAAAAAATTCCACATAAAAAGTACAAACCAATTACTGAGCAGTCATGGCTGGAAGAAAGTTCTTCATGTCTCACTGAGGCTGCCTATTGTGCTGAGAGAACTATAACAAGGGAAAAGGCTGCTTCTCTCCTTTGATCTACACAGCAACACTTCTACAGTTGGGTCCATCACCCCACCCCCATTTTGGCACATCCATCTTTCTCAGAGAAAGACCTTCCCCAAATGTAAAGGGAAGTGGAAAAGCCTACCTAAATCCAAAGCAATAGTAAAGAATGTTATCACATTCTCTAATCAAAGGCATTGCTTTTTATATCACAGAGGCGCTAACATACCTATGGCTTATTTTCAATACACCTACTTTCTCCCTGGCTATTTTGACTCTTCTGCAGAAGCCAGTCATTGATGTAACTCCTGAACCCATGATAGTTCAGGGAATCACAGAGGCAAAGAGGTCAACGTAGAGGCTGGTTGGTTTTTATGAAACTAGTTTTTACGCTCATCTAGCTAACCAATTCTGCTCATACTAGATTAGTCAAGCACAAGGAAAACAGCAGGACTATCTCATTTACCATTAGGTCACCATTAGTGGTTAACCTGCCCTGAAAAAATCTCAGCGTAAAAGGGAAACAAAGGTTTTCACTGTGAAAACCGAAGTACACTACCCTAAAGCACACTCTTCGGGAACAAATGCAGTAACACCTTCCCCTCCCTGACTCTCCGAAGTGCACATGCAGCAATGCCACAAAGGGCACGGCTCGCAGCAAAGCCCCTATGGTCAAGAACCTCTTTCTCAAACCAAGCTTTTAACAGATTTTGTCTGCAGATGCAGGGAACTGACGTCACATCAAACTGGGAAAGAGAAAGGGGTTCGACACAGGAGGCCAGGCCGACCCCGGGTCCCGGGGGGGGGGTGCCGGGAGCGGGAAGACCACACCGAGCCCGCGGCCTGGCTCAGCACTCAGCGAGGCGCTTTGGCGCCCACGGCAGCTCCCCCCTTCCCCCATCAAACCCTTCCACCCAGCGCGGCCGCTGGGAAACGTGGTTGTCGCCCCGGCCCAAACGTGCCCCCTACAGATACCGCGGGGTCGGGCCCCGCCACAGCCGGCGGCTCCAGCGCTAATCGCGTCCTCCAGCAGGTTCGAGCAGCACCGCAGTGACACCGCACTCCCGCCTCGCTCGGCAGCAGCCGCCAGCCCGGTCCGTCCTACCCGCCTCAAGCGCGGGGCAGGGGCGGCACAGCCGCAGCGCCGGGGCGGCCTCGGGGGTGCCCGGGCCCGGCCGCTCGCCAACAGCCAGGCTCCCCTTCCCTTCCGCCGGCCCTGCGGTTCGGCACCTCCCGCCCGCCCTTCCCTGCCCCCACGGGGAAAGCGCGCCCTGGGGCCGCCCGGACCAGGGGAACCCGCACATCCCCCCCTCCCCGGCCCGGCCCCGCGGGCTCCCCCCGGGCC
>VYZQ01051917.1:0-13087 GCA_013400655.1 Mystacornis crossleyi
ATATATATATATATGTTTATTTGGAATTCCATTTCAGTCTACTCCAGAACCCGTTAGCATAAAAAGATCCCCAGAGCTTGCTAGTGTAGTTCATGGCATGTAAATTAGCAAACACTGCAGTTCTGTCAAAACTCCTAATATTTTACCACCATGAACTTTATTACACATGCCAGGTTTCTTTCAGCATTTAAATTCTTTGATTTGCTTCTGTCCAAGGCAAGGATTATGCACCAGCCATTTTCCCAAAGTCATTAATCAAGGATCATTAACTATAAAAATGGGTTTAAAGTTTATATATTTCTAAACTATAATTTTCTGTTTGCATGTAAAATTGTTCTGTGCCCATGGCTGACTGGAACCATTCAGCACTTAAGTTTGTGCATGGCTTTAACAGGTGAGAAAAGGCCTTTTCTGGCTTGATGGATTTCTGGTTTTGCAGCCATTTAAATACAAAAAATGAACTGCCAAAGTGAAATCTATATTTTCAAATAGGTGAAACTTTGAAGGAAAAATAACTTTCTGAACAAGTGCAAGAGTAGGACAGATGAGATGTGAATGAATCCCCAAGCAAATGGCAAATCTGGCTGAGGGTGGTACCTCCTCAACCCAAAATTACTGCCTTTGAAAGCAGTCCTGAGGATATGGATATGGATTAAACCTAGGCTCCTGCCCACTTTAGTTTAAACAGAAGTCTAAAGTTCAAAAGCTGCTCAATTCAGGACAGAAATGGGGTTTTATGCTTACACTGGACTAAGAATATTAAATGAGACTGGTTGTATTTCCTATTTGAATCCTTCTAAACTTTTGATTTTATTTGAACTTTGAAGTGTGCCTTCATTTAACCCAGCATCACTGAGGTAGAAACAAATATATTTTGGAGTGTTCAAGTAGTTTGATATTAAAAAAGAAAATATTCGAGGGTAAGGGATTTGTGAGAGATCCTCCTTGGTGTGGGGATACTTCAGGAACTGGTATCACTGCTGGAAGTGGAAGAAGGGCTTTCCAGCCTGGTGTGCAACCATCGACACCCAACAGCATCAGGGAGTAGGGAAAATGGCTGAGCTCTGAGGGGCTTCAGAAACCCTTCAATCCCTGAACTAATTCCTGGCAAACTTGCCACACAGCTACTCCTCTACGGCCATAAATAATTTACGTAATCTGCTTAGAAAAAGCATTTTGAGGAATTTGTCAGGGTTGACTGTAGGGCTTTGTTTTCAGCTGTAACTTTCTCAGCTGCTGCAGGCATTTCTGCTTGTTGCAAAGCGTTTAGATGAAATGATTTTTATGTCTGTTCTGGCTCAGGTAACACAGCCAAAGTGCAACTCTAAGGCTGGCCTCATCTTCTGTGCTGCCTGAAAGATGCTTATTCTGGAGTCTATCAATGTATTTAATTACTGTAAAACAGAGGGTGCTGGCTGGCGTTATCTTGGTTTTCAGCATCTCAGGGATAAGAGTGAAAATGAAGAATGCTTAGGAGGAAGAATTCTTGTTCTATTAATAAAATATATTGGGGGATTGTAAGCTATAGCATAGATAACTTGGGATTGAACCCTGAAATGGCAGCTTTCACTATATAACTTGTGGATGAAGCGCATGACTCTCTCCCTGTTCTGCCTGAAATTTGCTTTATTTCTCAGTGTTTTGTTATTCAACACTCAAAATTGAGTTGATGTAACAGCAAACAATATCTGTGTATTTTATATATTGCATTTCAGGCAAGAGGAGAGGAAAACAACACTGGGCAGAGTATGAAGCAGGCAAATAGAACTGAAGAAATATGAAATAGCTTTGATAGCTACTCGCCCAACAGATGTAAGCTATCATGCACTGAGGGCTGCTATCTGAACAATTGTATGATTTATGTATTGTGGAATGGTTTATGATTTAAAATTTTCACAAGCCTGTCTTAAAATCTTTTCAATCATTCTGTGCCTGAGTTTAATTTTAAAAAAAACTTCCTGACAGCGCATGGTACCTTTTGACACATGGCCAGCTAAACCACCCAGCCCTCAAAGAAAGAGGGGTTAAATGAACAATGTGAAAAATAGTTCTGGAGACTTGCGATGTGCTGGTATAAATTGGGTCAGCCCATTATGACTTGTAAATTCAAAGCAACCCACAAGCTTTGACTTCTTAGGAAACAAGAACTTGAACTGAAATAAATTATTCAGGAGGCATCCCATGCTTATCTTTATGTACATAATTTTCCCTGTCCAAATAATTTAACAATTTAAAGGCCACACTTGTATTGCTGTTTTTAGGACATCATGAGATTTTTTTCCCCCTTGGTGTACCAGTTAACCTGCTGTGCTTTTGATGAGTTTATCCCAATAATTTATATACATGCCTATAAAAATGGATTTAGCCATGTTTACTGCTGTGTGCTTCCCACTCAGGTAGCTGTCATAAAATTGGAGGCAGTTCAGTATTTTTGTGAACCTAACAAATATTACCATTATTATCAACTTGTCTATATCTTCTATGACCTTATAGCAAGAATTATTTAAACTTTGGGCGACCTCCTCCAAAATCTAGTTGCTATTCCAAGGTGCTTCACAGCAGGTGAATTATGGTGAGTTTGGAAGGGGAATAGTGAAATACTTTTACAGCTATTTCTAAAGCGTTACTCCCAGGAGTAAAATGCGGCGTGGAGGTGTTTGTTTGGAAAAACCCAAGTGGGGGAAGCCAGTGTTGTGGAGTGAACATGGTGGGTGAGTAAAATGTCTTTACAGCAGCAGTGTGGCTGTAGATCAGTGGAGCAAGAGTGCTTTGGGGAAAGCTCTGGGGGCTGCAGGGGGGCTCTGCTCTACCTGGGGCCCTAGAGCTGGGAGCATGGCCTTAGGGCAAAGGAAAAGTCAAATCCCCAGAATATCTTGTGGGTTAGTTCTTTGTTAAGAACTAACAAAGAACTAACCCACAAGTTATTTGTAGCTGCTTGTCTCTAGCAGGTGCCTAAGGACTATATGAGATTGAACTGTAGTGTATATTTGTCCCAAATTATTTTCAGGAAACACTAGACTTTCTGCCTTTATCATCCCAAATGTCTTTGGAGAACAAAACTTTTTTCGGAGTCCTTCTAACAGAGAGGCCTCTCTGCCTTGGTGTAACTCACCTACCATGCTCTTACTCAGCAGTTCCCATTTCTGCCAGGCGTCCCTGCCATCTGCAATGGGCAGGAAAATAACAGCTCATATTTTATAAATCACATTTTTTATTCTTTAAAACTGTTAGTAACCATTTGTCTGATATTTTTAGTGAGCCAATACTACTGTCAGCAAAGTAAATCGAAGTGGTACCTTGATACTCTCCTCTTTTCTATTGAGAATGCTACTAAGTCACTTTTTTGTGCATGATAGATGAGAAATCTCAATATCTGAATTCCTATCTAGCTTCAGTGTTTATAATAATTGTGCCATTGTTAATAGGTATCAGCTTATATTGTGTGTACTCAGGATTTCTTAAAAATTGGAAAACCGATGCAGGTAAAAGATGTGCAAAAATTGAGGAGTTGGAAATAGCTCTGATAGCTGGGATAGGAGAAGGGTCTGTGGCTACGGACCAATTCAGAATGGCAAACAATGTCTTTTAAAAGGACTTTCTAAATCAGAATGTGAATATCTCATAACAAGGGGCAGAACTGTTGGGGAAATTCAATACTGATGTCATTTAATAGTTGAGAGAAACTTCAGAAAATATTCGGTGCTGGCTCTGAAAAGGAAGAAAGGATATTTGTCCTATCACTAAAACAACTTTTTTTTTTCCTTTGTATGTTCTAAATACGATTTCACTACAGGAATAACATGGGTGTAGCAATCAAAGGATGACTCTTTCCTCGTGGATGACATCGTGGCTAATTCGAGATGTTTTCAGCCAGTATTTAATATCTAGTTAGCTCAGCCTGCTGCAGTAGATCAAAGGAAACACTTAACATCTAAATGAAATGCTTACCAAACAACAGCAAAAAATAAATCCAGTAGTAAATGAATCTAAGACATGATCTTTCTACTTTAGAAAGCAATCAGCAAAATATCAGTTTAATGAAATACCACACCTAGAGTGCTGGAAAGCACTCTCAGAATCAATGTTGTCTGTCTGCAGCCCCCACTGACACTTCTCCAGCTGCAAACATTTTCCAGAGTGGGTAAGGAGCTGATTAACAGTGCAGGTTTATAGAGACAAGCTCGTGTCAATTAAGCCCCAGGAGGGACCATCAATTAGTGTCAGTCAGGCAAACATTTTACCATTTAAATTAGCATAATGAAAAATGGTACTCAGTCATTCAAGGTTCAAGAAACTTTTGCCATCCAAAAAGACATTCTTTTTCAATGAAAGCCTTGAGGCCACAAAAAACACTTTGTCTTGCAAAGTAGTAATATGAACAGTTGGCTTTCTTTAGTTTTTTGTTGAACTATTGTTTTTCTAAGTTATTTTTAATTTTTATGCCTTAAGAGAGTGTTCAAGAAACCTCGGCCAAGTTCTTTTAGTTTTTAACTTGGTTCTACAACGTACAATGAGGTGGTGGAAGTCACAGTGGTGACAGGATTAAAGCAAATAACCTGGCAAGATGAAAAAAAAGGAGCAATTAGACGAAGCCCTCAGCACTTGCATTTAACTAAACTAAAATTCGATGTTTCATAAACAAAAATTAAACAACGAAAAACTCCAGTGCTTCTTAATTCATCATCCTCCTTAGTTCTGGCTTTTGCCAGTTGGCTGGAATAATGAAGATCAGTTTTAAGTAGGAAGATACTTGATAAGGAGCCACTGGGCTTGATGCTTCAGAACAGACTAGGTGCTTCAAGATTTTGTTTGTGAAGTCCATGATGTATTTTTAATTTATGTGCAATATTGAAGGATGTGGCTGTCAAACTCACATCCTCCCCTACAAATCACATGCACCGGGGGATTGCTTTAAAAATCAGATGATCGTCAGACAGACAGTGAGGATGGATTTGTGTTTCCTTTCCATGCGGCAATTGGGTAAAACCTTGGCAATATTGCGTGAAATTAGTCCCAAGGTGACAGTGAAGAGAGGTGAGAAGTGCAGGAGGAACAAGGCCCTTCGAAAATTCTTGGAAATGGAAACTGTACTTTGCAAAGCGTTAATTTCAGCTTTACGCTGCCATTGTTTACTCTCGGAAGATCCTGTGCTGTGGCCAGGCGTCGTTCCGCTGTGAAGGCTCCTTGCCCCAGTTCGGGAGCCCCTGAGACTCTGGTCGGGTCTCCCATCCCTCCCCACGGTTCGTGGCCCTGGGAGGTCCTGGAGCTGCCCGGCTCCCACAGCCCTGATGCGGGAGCGCATCCCCACGTCAGCCCTGCGGAGCGCTTCTGCTGAGCACCCCTGGGCTGCCCGGCCTTTCTGCAATACAGGAAACTTTACTCTTTTTTTTTCCCCAAAAGGTTTCTTTATTCCAAAGCTAGCCTTGAAGGCATATATTATTGTATACTCACTGCTGCGGCTACATGGATTTTCTTCTTTTTTGGACAGATATTATGTTTTCTGTTTCTTTGGGGACACTTTATTTTTAGAATATCTATCATTTTATTGAACTGTGTTGCATTGAAGATGTTTACCTTATGTATATTGCATCCCATGCTGCAGCCTGTGGCTAAGGCACATATTAGTAAGCATATTGCTATTGATTCTTCTTTGTCCCCGTTTTTCTGTGTGCATAAGAAGTTGGAGTATTTGTTTGGAATCTGTCCCTTTCAGTGATCTGTTTGTGACTCTGTGGTTTGTGAAAACTGGTTGTGGTGTTAAGGCATGGAAAAAATGAATTTTTTTTTTTTTTCATGAGTTTCGTGAGCTACAGAGTCCCAGGAACTGGTGGGGGGTGAGGATTTGGTACAAGAGAAAATTTCTGAATCTGGGGGAATGGGAGCTAGTTCAGAAATGGTCCCTAAATGTAGTGCTGTGACCTCTGCCTCTTAGTTCACAGAATCACAGGGTGGCCTGGGTTGGAAGAGACCTCAAAGAAAATCTTGTTCCAACCCCTCTGCCTGGGCAGGGACACCTTCCACTGGACCAGGTTGCTCAGAGCTGACACCAGAGTGGAATCCAGATATTCCTAACATTGCATTGAGGTCCCATATAGAGAAAAAGGGAGAGAGTTTGTGTATCTGTCTGTGTAGATTAAAAAAAAAAAAATTTAAAAAGAAAAATGTATATGCAGCCAAAACCACTTCTGTCATGAAAGGCAAGCTCCTCACCAGGAGATGGTAATCAGATTTTTGCCGGAATATGTTTGTGTGCAACTTTTGCACCCAAAATGTCCAAACCTGAGTTTACCATAAGGTTATATATACATCTAAAATAGTCCCTGTGCTTACAGAAGGCAGCGATGCAGAGCAGGGTTCCCTGGGGAGCAGATAAGGTGACTTCTTGTCCTTCTGAACAGCTCAAGAGCCACCCAAGCTAATGCCTGACTCCCCTGCTCCTTAGTGCCTGCAGTCACGGCAGCACTGTATTGATGTAACACTCCTCAAAACGTTAACAAATTTAGAATTTTCTGCACAGCTGTTCCACTATGAAGGTTATTAAGTATTACACAGCTATCATCAAAACTTTTTTTTTTTTTTTTTTTAATTAGCTTCTTCAGCGCTGTGTTTAATTACAAGCACTTAGCCACAGGGAATGTTTGTGCCTCCTAACCTCTGACTGAGGGAATGCACGAGCTCTAACAGGACACAGCAACCTACACGTGTGAAATGCCAGCGAGGGCATCGAGTTTGTTCCCTTTGAGAGCTCTGTTGGTGTTGAACATGACAGGGGAAGACCTGAGGAAACACCCCCGAGGAACTTCCAAAATGAGGTGCCCAAGCTCCTCATGGGATTGAGTCACGGTGGATATTTGTCTCAGGAAAACCTAGGCAGGATCAGACTAAATTAAATATTCCTATTTATTGCCTGGTAAAAATTCACAGAATTCACAGAATGTCTGGGTTGGAAGAGACCTTCAAGATCATTGAGTCCAACCCATGCCCTAACACCTCTACTAGATCATGGCATCGAGTGCCATATCCAGTCTTTTTTTAAACACATCCAGTGATGGTGACTCCACCACCTCCCCCGGCAGTCCATTCCAGTACTTTATCACCCTTTCTGTAAAATCTTTTTCCTAATATCCAGCCTATATTTCCCTTGACGCAGCTTGAGACTGTGTCCTCTCGTTCTGTCGGTTGCTGCCTGGTGAAAGAGGTCAACCCCCACCTGACTGCAGCCACCTT
The DNA here is from genome assembly GCA_013400655.1 of Mystacornis crossleyi. Classification (NCBI taxonomy): domain Eukaryota; kingdom Metazoa; phylum Chordata; class Aves; order Passeriformes; family Timaliidae; genus Mystacornis; species Mystacornis crossleyi. Next base: position 7,228 of record VYZQ01051917.1, read on the forward strand.
CCAGGAAGTTGTAGAGAGCAATAAAGTGATATTCGTGTTAAAGTGCAAAATTAACGTGTGTCGTTTCTTTAGGCACTTTTTGTGGCAGGATTGTGGGGAGGATGATGAGCCTTTAACTTGAGTTGTACGAAGAACAAACAGTTCTTTGCCAGCCTCTTGTGGCTTCAATGGAAAATCAGTATCAAAATCTGTGATGTGAGTGACTCCCCTGCTCCAGTGTGACTTTGACATCTGTTAGTAAGACAAAGAACTAGGTGTATAGATTCCAATGTAGAAGGTCTATAACACATCCCCTCACCTCATGTGAGGGAAAATGTAAAAATTACTTCTTACCTTTTCTCCTTTTGCCAACTGTTTCTCCCCTTGACTTTTGCAAGATTCCTGAAAACTTAAGAGCAGTGTTGGCCATAATTTGAGTCTATTTTTAAGAAGATATTAACTGTTTCATGATAGGAGGTAAATATGCTTTAAAAAAAATCGTAAAACCCACACTGACTATTTCTCAGTTTGAAACGTCCCTTTTTAACTGGTGGTTGTGGAGGAGATTTGGGAAATGTATGGCTTTTCTGAGAGGGCTCCTGGGCAACAGCCAGGTAGAGCACTGATTATGCACGAGTCTGAGATATATTGGCTGGGTGAGGAAAGTGAGGGTTTTCTCATTTTGTTCAGGGCTTAAGATCTGCAGCGTTGTGTTGGAGCCATTAGTCACAATTTAGTGAGCTCAGGTAAAACGTGAATGTGGAAAGGGTTCACTCCAGGCTGTGTTTCCCAGAACTGGCATGCCGGAGGCTGCATGGATTGCCCGGGTGTGGCAGGAAAAGCACTTCAGCATCCCTCATCCCCAGAGGGCATTTCCACCTGCACTGACTGCTGTGAGGAAGGGTCTCTGAAGCTGCAGAAACAGGTCTGGAAGTTGTGTTGTGGTGGACAAGTTATTCTCATTCCTCTAGACCCTGTTTCAGGAGGTTTATTTTTTGTGGTGATTTTTCTTTTTCCAATACAACAGTAGAGTTCATGACACCCTAACTTTGAAATTTCCATTTCAAGAAAAAAACCAACCAACTCCCAAAAAACCCCTCAACGGAGTTTTGGAGGCCCTTGGGAAAGATGTTTTACCAGCACTCCTTAAGTGCCTTGCTGACACTTGCTCCTAAATTCCACCAGATATAGAAGTTTGGTTTGCCCTTCTTCCACCCAAGCTTAAGAGCAATGAACACCATCTCAAGCTCTTACCATACATTAGCCAAGTTCATTATGCTCATTTGAGCTGCATTTCAGTACCACTCAAACACGTTGATCCTCAGACATGCCGGTACTTCTCCAGAGTACATTTATTCAGATGGAAATTGTCCTTAAATGCAAACATTTTCCATTGCTGGCTATACCAGCTCTCCTCAAAGCAAAATGAGAGCTCTGTTCTCTTTCAAGGGTAGTGTTGGTCATTCTTCAACTACAATACACGAATCAACCTATTTTTCTCGTTTTCCTGCCATGATCAGTGTATGTGTGTCCCAGTCTTGTCTCCTTTTTTCCTCTTTCCCTCTTAGAAATTTTGGAGACTATTTTTTAGCAGCTGGTAGTTTGCAGAATACCTTTAGTTTCCCTTTCCTTGTGTTCCCTAGTAAAAAATACACTTATATTTCTGCAGTATGTGCTAATTCTCAAAAGTTACTAGTGGTTATAGTTGCTTCTCTGTCTTCCACTCAGATAATTAATTTAATGACTATATTAAATACATTTAATATGCCAAACCACTATCAGACTGAGGCTGCATTTTGGATGACATTGTTGGTCTCTGCTACCTGTATAAAAAACCCACAACATGCTGAACTTCTGGCTCTTGGATGAGGAAGTTTCCTCACTCTGTTGCTTATTTCCTCCTGTCTTCCAGAGTATGATGTGCTTGTATATATTTCTTAATTATTTCAGGGCCTCTGAGCAAAAGCATTGAAATCTGCCCAGCATGAGCTTGACTGTCCCCTCTGCGTTGGACAATATGAATCGCTATTAAATAACATTAGGATGTGAAATATTTGTTACTGCCCTATGTATTATTTGCACATTGGGATAGCTGTTGTGTTTAGGTTTATAAAATTAGGGCTTGTCAGGTATTAAGCCTTGTCCATTTTACAGATTATATCCAGCCACATTTGTTATTTTTATTTCTCCTTTTTTTTGCTTTCTCTGTGTCTTCTCAGTCTACTTTGTCTTTCAGCATGTCTTTAAACATGATGTTGAGTGCGAGCACTGGCTCTGCTGGATGGTTACAGGTGGGCAAAGCAAATTCCCTGTAGGTGTAGACTTTTTCTCTTCTTAGATGGCAGATTTTTTATATTTCACAGCTGGAAGTGGCCAGGTGAGGCATAAGATAGATAAAAACTGAGCTCTTTTTTTCAGCCATTAATTGCAGTGGGTTTTGCACCTGACACCAGGCTGTTTCCTGTGCATCCCTGATTCCCCCACCTCCCCCAAACCCTCTAACAAGTCTGTCAAAACAGTATTTCAATGAAACTGGAATTATTTTTTTTTAAACATTGACCTTCTATGTGAAATCAGAACTGAGAATTTGCAATGACTAATCATTTTTCCTTGCTAAAGAGCTATTTAATATCCATACCATTTCAGTTCTGCACCAAACTTTGCTGTGTAATCAATTTTCTGTTAGAGGAATCACCTGCTTAGCCCATTACCATGGATTGAGAGTTTAGAACAAAGTGCAGCCTTAAACCATCAGGAATATCCAAAAGTTGAACTGAGAGTTGACAGGAAAGCTGTGTCCTGTCCTCTCCTGATGTTATGCACAGACTGGACATTCATCAACCCAAGCAGAGCAACAAAAAGGCTGATTTTCAGTCTGCTGCTGTTACTAGGAGTTGTTTCAGTAAGCTCTGTTCCTCCTTTGATTCCCTGAAGCTCCAGGAAGCCTCACCCTTTCCCACTGTCCCCTAAAAAGCCATTTGTGATGCTGTGCAGCAGCAAATACAACATGAGCCTCGTGGGCTCTGACACATGCAGCTGTGGGCAGATGTGGAGGAGCCACAGGGCAGGGCCTGCTCGGGGTGAGGGGGCACCGAGGGGAAAGGCAAGGATGTCTGAGGGAAAAGGGAAGGTGAATCAAGTACAGTGTTTAAAACATCTTGCTTTGCTTCTTTATTCACCAAGGCTCTCTTTCCTGTGTGGTGTTTGTTCACCCTGGTGGTGTTGGCGTGGTGTTGAATTCTGATGAGAAAGTTTGAAACCCCAGCACAGCTTTTCTGGATTTGCAGATTTATTTTTCAGTGGAAAAGAACACCTGTCTACACTCAGCTTGCTGTGTCTAGTCACCTGTGATAACACTTCTTCCTTTAGCAAGCAAGTACAGTGGGCTAATTTAGGATGAAATATAAAGGCATCACCAAACCAGCACAGCTGCATCCATTGGTGGCAAAAGCAAGGCAGACTCACCAGAAGTGTGTGCTCAGATGTGTGGTGAATCGTGGGCAGCTTGTCCAATGCATCTGGGGTGCAACTGTGCCATAAATTCTGTACTGTTGGGGCTTTTAAATTTTCCAAGGCGTAAAAATCAATTTTAAAGCAGGGAAGCAGGAGGTTGGACACTCCTCAGTGGCAGCGAGCAGGTACTGAGGGGTTGATTTGTGTACGGTGGAGAATAAGGGAAGGATTTCTGGTCACTCCTGTCCAGGCATCTCAGATGAATCTGAAGAATCTATTTTTCAAAAGGACAGACACAGCCACGAGCCATCCTCATGGCAGCTGAGCAACAAAGAGCTCCCTGGGGTCACTTGACTGACAGAAGCCTCTCTGATTCCTGCAAGAGGTCCATCACCACTAGTGTACATTATATCATCTTCCACCCATAGGAAAACATGCTTTGTGCAATGGGATAACTGCACAAGTTATCTGTAAATGACAGTGAAGTGTTGAAAATTAAAGGAGTTGCTGTGTGTTGGGAATTTTAGGGGTTAGTTGTTACTCCAGATTGTAGTGGCACAGTGAGGAGCCTCGCTGATAGGGAATAGGAGAGTGTCTTTAGCATTTTGAAAATTCTTATGAAGTTATGTGTGTACAGCTGTCTTTAAGGCAAACTGATCTGGCAATACTCAAATCAGAAATTATTACCCTCTTCTTACAAGTACAGAAATCAGGTATAGAGCCCAAACACCATGGACAGATCAGTCAGTGGGTAAATAACACAGGTGGAAAAGAGCTGGGTTATCTCTACCTCTAGTCGAGGAAATAATTCCTTAAGTAAGGCAAATTACAATTAATTATTATTTTGCTCACATTTATACTTGTTCCAGTCTATGCAAGGAAATTATGCAGGAAACCATTGGTAGAATTTAGTTCATTAAATCCTTAAAGGCAGATGAGGAGCTGGGTTTTTTTATAAGTTAGTTTCTCACACAAACTCAGTGTAATTCTGGACATTCTTACCAAATAATGGATGAGTGTTACCATCTCACCTGTGAGGGACAAGGCTGCCAATCCCACTGAGTGCCCACACTTGTGCTTCTGCAGGAGTCTGGCATCACTCTACTGTAAAGATTTGTCTGAGGAAACAAACTTGGCCTTGGTGAGAGATCTGTAGTTTTGGAGGTGAGAAAGGCCACCAAAAAAGTGCTTTCAAGAACAGCTTTTTATCTATTAAAAGTGAGGGCTCCTGTCTGCCTCCGGGGCAGGTGGATGAGGGGCATAATCAGGTGATTTTTATTTTCCTGTTTTCCAAAGCATGTTTCTTTATGACTGTTGTTTGTAAAAGAAAGTAGGAAAACACTTTGGAAATGAATACCAAAATAGCCTGGAAACCTGCTGAAGAACTCTAGTCTTTGAATATGTGTCTACATGACTTTTCTATAGAAAAATAAGTGGGTATTGCAGGCAGATGTATTTTTTTCAGCCAAGTAAGCAGATGCAGAAAGGGTTGATCTGGAAATGGATTTAAAATATCATTAACTCTGATCATAGAAAGCGTGTCTGCATCATGATGGCAGCAGAGGTGAGCAGAGCGCACTGTACTGTAGCACTGCTGGAGTAAGAGAAGATGCATCCCTGCTAGAAATAAAGATTTTCAAGGTTTACTTTTAGGTGTCAGACCTCTGTAGCTGCTCTGGTTTGTAATTCAAGGCTGTGCTCAGGAGGGAAGTATATTCATCTCTTTCTTAATGGGCTTGCACAGCTCCCCTAAGTGTTGGTGGGAATTATAAGTGGACTTTGAAGGAAAAATATACCTTTTAATGCTGTATTGCAGTTTGAAGTCTCGGTGCACAGCAGTATCTGTGCATGTGTGTCTGTGTATACAATGCCTGGGGGACATGGCTTTGAAACACTTTATTACTCAGACAAAAAGGAATGGTGACCTGTCTTGATGCTTTGTGTTAGGGTTGCAATATTTGTGCAGGACTGGGGGAGAACTGTGCTCCTGTCTTAAACCAGAAGCCTGGTCTCAATTAAAGCTTCCCTGCAGTGACCGAAGAGTTGGTGCAGGAGGGAGTAACACTGATGACAAAAACAGAGCATTTTAGGTAATAACTTAATGATTTTTCATCAGAGTCAGAAGTTCAATGAGTTTGTAGAAAATACATCTTGCTGAAGTGTAACCTCTCAATCTGCCAATCTTTTTAAGACAAGAACATTTCTGCTAAACATCCTTGTTATTCAGGCAGACTTAGGAAGGCTAATCTTAATTCCACACAAAAAGAATTTTCAAAAAATACTTTCAGAGAAGGAAATAAGTACAAGCACATTTTTCCCCTTGCTGTTTCCTTTCAAAATATCATGTGCATGTACCCATACTGGCTTGCTGAGATATCTGCAGGGAGAAAAGCAATAGCCCTAATGGTATTCTTTTTTTTTTTTTTTT
>VYZQ01051917.1:14458-37335 GCA_013400655.1 Mystacornis crossleyi
GGAGGAGGAGGAGGAGGAGGAGGAGGCAGTGCAGTTGATCAACCATAGTGACTGTAACTAATGAGGAAGCCAAAGCCCCTTATCTCAGCTGATAAATCCTCATCTCCTTATATCTGTCTTCAGCACTGTCACTCTAGTGCCTGGCTCGGCTGCAGGATTCCTTTCAGAAGCAGGAGGTAACCTTAGCCTTGCTGAGCACAGTAACTACATACAGCATTTCATGGAAGACAACCTTTCCAGAAATGTCTCCAACTTAAAATAACTGTTCCCAGTCCTCTAGCAAAATGCTACTCTATTATCTGTTTGCTACTTTGGGACCACACAAACAGCTGTATTTGTCAAAACATGCATCTCTTGCTAAAGAACTGTTGTGGCTGAGCCCCAGCTGGCAGCTAAGCCCTGCACAGCCACTCACTTTCCCCACAGAGGGACGGGCAAAGATTGGAGAAGTGAGAACCTTGTGGGCTGAGATAAAAGTTTAATAGGTAGAGCAAAAGCTGTTCATGCAAGCAAAGCAAAGCAAGGAATTCCTCCACCACTTCTCATGGGTGGGCAGGGGTTCAGCCATCCCAGGAAAGCAGGGCTCCATCACAGGTAATGGCACCCTGGGCAGACACATGCCCCACTCAGAATGGCCCCGGTTCCCTCTTTGCCTCCCTAGGTTACATGCTGAGCGTGATGCCACATGTTCCAGGATGTCTCTTGGGTCCATTGGGGTTTGCTGTCCCTGCTGCGTCCCTTCCTGGCTTCTGATGCACTTCCAGCCTCCTTGCTGGTGGGCTGAGGAGCAGAGAAGTCCTTGGCTCTGTGCAATCACTGCTCAGCAGTAGCAGCGACATCCCGGGGTCATGCACACTGTTTCCAGCAGCTCCGTACCAATGAATTAATCCTACCCGAGCCAAAGCCAGCACAAGAATGTGTCATCCCTCGGACCTGTGAAGAAGTGCAGTCAATTCCATACCACTCCCTTCCCAGATGAAAGTGCAAAGCAGAACAACGTCCAGGACAGGCCTTCCTTGGGAGGTCCTTGGCAGCATCTTTCCATTTTAGTGGCTGGTGAAAGGTAAGAGCTTTGAGTGTTGTTTTTAAACCAACTATCTACATGCTTTACAATAACTTCACTGAGGCGTTCCTTGTGAAATTTATGAGTTAATCTTGCTATCAATAACCTTACCAGATTGTATTTGCAGCTTCCCACATTCTCATCAGTGTCAGGAATGCCTCGTTTTGGTGACAGGGTTAATCTGCTCTCGAGACACTCACACACTAAATGTTCACATTTTTGTCTCCTCATTTTAAGCACAATTCTAATACACTCCCAAGTACAAAAGCAAGGTTGACTGATCTTTAAATCCTTGGACCTTCCTTCTGTCTTCTCTTGGCAGAGCTGGTGCTCTCTCTGCCCTTCCCCAGTCCCCCAGGACTTCCCTGCCCTCTGAATTCTCAAAGATAATTGCTAATGGTTCTTAGATGGCTCAAGTTAATTCCTTGAGTACTTTAAAGCGCATTTCATTTGTCTTTAAAACTTGAATGTGTCTAACTTAAATATTCTTCAACCTTTCCTTTTCATATTCCTGTCCTATGCTTTTAGCTCCTAGTTAAAATTAATTGTTTTAGTATCTGGCTGTAATTACTCATAGTGAAAATTTAAGAAAGGCAGGTTTTGGCTATTTGAGTTTTTCTGCATTTGCCATTATTTATGACTAAAGGGAACTTGCTGGTTCTTTATCTTCTATTATGGATACTGCATTTCTAGAACTGTTTTCCTGCTTTCATTTACATTAATAGCTGGTTATAACTTGCTTTGTGCCCCTGTCTTTTCAATTCTATGCCTACATACTTGTACTGTTCATTTACACTTGTCCTTAATTACATTTCCACTTTCAGCACAACTCCACTTTAAATACAATTCCTTTCTGATTATCTGTGTTGTTAAAGAGGTCCTGGGTCTCTATTTCTTCCATCTGCCCTGCATCAGGATTATTTGATATTGTGCCCTTAGTAAGCTGTCCTTTAACAACAACTGTCCTGAATTTTAGAGGGTTTTTTTTTGTTTTAATTCTAGATACTGTCTTGATAATTTCTCCATATTTACTGACGTTTCCTTTTAATGATGATTTCCCTTTTTCCGTTCCTTTGGAATTATGAACATAATTGTTCTATTAATCTTTACATCTTCTTCCTTCAGGTTTTTTAGCCAACAGTTCTCATTCTCATTCCTTCGTTTTCCTGATTGTGAGAAAAAATAAAGCCAGAAGGCCCAGGTGTGCCAATTCAAACTGTGAAAGCTGAGACTTCTAATGGTGAACTTCAAAATCTGTTTTGAAGGGCAAGTTCATCTCCAGCTTGGTCATACTTGCCCATTGATATATGCAAAGAATCAACATTTTAGATACTTAAATTGTATGAGGAACATGAGTGACAGGTGGGTCAGCATGCACAGCGTATGAAAGGCTGTCCCATGGCTTCAGCAAGGGTGACACCTTTTCAGTGTGCTGCTCACCTTTATGATTGCTGTGTGCAGTGAGGTGATGGCTTGGTTTTACTTTGTTTTATAAGATACTTAAACTGTTGGTTATGTGTAATAATAAAATATATTTAAGGAGGACCATGAACAGGTCAAAGATCAGGATGGAACAGAGTGGGGGAAATTCTCAGCCTTGGCCCTGGTTTGAACAAGATTTCTTAATTCATTAAAATGTGAAATAGGAACACAATGAAATAAAGTCTGTGCTAATGTGCATCATCTCAACTTCACTTGGGTTCTTCTCCTGATGTGAAGCCTCCTTGTCCTTCCCTGCCTTTTCTGTGTCTGTCCCCTACCAGCTCCTCTGTGCTGCAGCTGCTCCTCTCCCCTTCCTTCTCCACCTCACAGCCCTCAGCCAGCAGAGCCAGAGCTATTTCAATAAGTGCAGCTGTGCCGCTAAATTGCAACTTTCCTATTTTTATTGGAAAACTAAATTGAGATATTCGTAATGATCCCAGGAGAAGGCCGGCCCAGCACAGCATAACCCAGCACAGAAACTCAGAATGGCAATCTAATGGGGGCAGCAAATGAAGCAGTGCTGGGAATCTGTGGTCACAACAACAGCTCAAGTTTAAAACATTTCTGGCTCCCTGCATCTGCATTTCACACAGCTATCAGTATTGGCTTGTTCTGTAAGCTTAGCTGGCTCTTCTTTATCTTTAAAATCCCTCCTGGAAGCTCCTTGCTGCAGCCCTGTTTCTCAATCAGCCTCCTGTTCATGTGTGTGGCAACATCATTTTAGTGAACACTTGCCCAGGCAGGGTCTATACCTGCCAGGACCTCAGTTCTGCTGCCTCTCACCCACATCTGCACTGTGGGCAGCTTGACAGAATCATTTCATCGGGGGCCAGTCAGTCCTTCCTCATATCCCACCAAAACAGGGCTGCTCTGCCCCCGAGGGTCTGGGACAGACATGTGGACACAGACGTGTGCATCCAGCCGTGGATGATCAGACCCTTGTGGATCCAGGGCTTCATGGTCTCGCCAGTAGGAAAGAGTTGGACCAGATGAAAGGGGAAGGAGGAACATTGCAAAAAAGAATGTTCTCATTTCTATAGGCTTGGCATAGAAATAAGAAATAAGGGGTTATTTTTAAAATCCTCTGGAAGGTGAAAAAGCTTGTCCATTCCCAAACCATAGAGCTAACCATATGTTCTCCTGTATTCTGCATTTTAGTTCCTTCTCATTCAAAATCTTCAGTCCCAGTGTCCATTAGATCAGCTTCCCAACTGGGTTACTGGTAGATAAATTTGCAGTTGTAATCACTTGCTGTTAAAATTATTTTTCCTCCCTGCACCTGCGTGGCATCCAGCCACATCCTTCAGTAGGCTGCTACCAGTAGGCCCGCATTGACAATTCGCATATTGAAAGATGAAATAGGAATATGTTTAATGTTCCCTGTTAGTTTTTTTTAATTAAGAAATGAATATGACAAGCTGAGATCTGAAATATGGTGTCTGTGCTAAACACAGGCAGAAATTGTTTTTTGATTTTTTTTGTTAACTGTGAGCCCTGTCTCTTTCCTATTGCTGTCAGTCAGTCAGTCCTGGAAACAGTAATGCACCTGCAGGATTTTACGTAGGTGAGTGGGTTGGATTGATTGGAATCGACACTGCATTAATTTAGTGAATCTGGAGCACCGAGTCAGAAATTCTTAGAAACTGAACAAATTTTACCTTAGATTTGGATTGCACTTTGGTAAACCGATGTAGGGGAGATAACTTTTTTTACCACCTTTCTGAAACTCAGTGTTAATTTTTATGGTTTGGTTTGTTGTGTTCTGGATTGGTTGGTTAGTTTTGGTTTGTTTTTTGGGGGAGAGTTGGTTTACTTCCAAGCATGGTCAATATTTTTAGATGGTAGGGCACTATAGTTTAGTATTTAAATTTTTGCAGGTTTTTGTCATATGTTTGCACTGCAAAACTCCTTCTTAAATTCTAAATTTTTTTTTTTTTTTTTCCTGTGTTCTCTGTAGATGTAAGCAAATAGGAAAAGGGAAACTTGTCAATCTGGAGGCCAACTTGTCTGGGCCATACCAAATCAAACTAATTGTGCTCAACCTTCTTCCAATTATCTGGTTATTGGTTTGTGATTGAAATCAAGCTGGGAGTATTCACTATATCTGAGAAACAAAACTATTGGTTTTGGTATCTGCAGATGGAAGTATGACACGGATTTGGGAGCACGATCCCAGAGATGGGAGAACACTGCACATGCCGTGACTGAGTTTTCCGAGGAGACTTTCTAGCATAGGTGGCAATTGTCATTACGGGTGACAAATAGAACCACTTAAGCCCAGAAGTTGGTATTTTTAGCATATTTAAATTATTCAAATCTAGTTACTTCTAACTTTAACCTGCTACCATGGCAATAGTGCTATGTATTAATAGACTTAAGTGTGTGGCTGACTAATCAGCTCCAAAGCCTACCTCCAGAGTGCAAGGGTTTTGTTCAGCCACCTCCTTCCACACTGAGAGAGAAGACACCAAGGTCAGGTTAGCAAACCCCATGGTCATCTAAGCCATCACACAAGTCTGTGTTTCCCAAAATTTGTAGGGAACAATTTCCAAGTAGAGATATCTTAACTTCTCTGCATATTAAAAAAAAAAAAAAAAGGTAAAAGTTCTTCTACTATGTACTTAAAGCAGTTATTAATGCTTTTCACCTACATGTTCATGAGTAAAGGGCACCTGATAGAAAATCAGACCTTTTTCTGAAAATAAACTGAGAATGACGGAAAATTTTCAATAGGCTTTATCTTTAAGAGTGTAATATTTTGATTAGTACCCAGAAGTATTGTCTTTGTGTTTAGATGTTGTACATCTAGCACCTGCTGTGAGGTTCTGCAGTTCATGTTTATACCGTTGGTAAAGAACTGTCTGGAAATTAAAAACAGCTTAGCAGTTAAGTCCCATGGCAGGGATGTTGGAACTAGATGATCTTCAAGGTCCCTTCCCACCCAACCCATCCTAGGATTCTATGAAGAAAATTCCAAGGGGTCTTGATTTCTTATTTTTTTTCCACAATGAGATGATAAAAAATACTCTTCCATTTTCTCCTCCTGCCTCTTCTCTTCCTATTTGTTCTATGGTCATTATGGTCATTTAAAACTTAAACAGTCACTGAGACCCTAACCTCTACTGAAGAAACTAATCCTATCCTGACCTTGCTCAGTTTTGGAGCAGAGACCTGGAAATCCAAGTTACAATTCTGCCTCTCTACTGCCAATTTATCTTTATGGGTTTCTGAAATATTAATTATTGCAAACACTGTTATATTTAGTGTATGTCTTCACTAAATAAGTGTGTGTCCTCTTGACTGTCTCTGTTTCTATTGTAATAATGCCTGTAAGAAGAATTCCCAGTGCGGACCCAATTAGTGTTAAATCCTGTCACCAACTTAAATAGCTCTCAAGCCCTTCTCTTCATCAGAAACATGCCATGCATTCAGGAAAACCATAATCAAGACTCATCATAAGAATCATTTACTCTGTGAAAACCTGAGAAAATAGCTAAAACTAACAATGTTTTTCTAAAAGGAAAAAGACCTTCTTATTTTCTTTTTTAAAAATTCCCACAAATGAAACCACAAGTTGGTTGAAGTCAAGAGATTAATAATAAACCCTTGAAAGTCTTGACCCTGAAGTCTTAGGTCATTAGTTGAAAATTATTTATGCTGTACACTACTGTAACCTTTCTTCCCTCTTGTCAAAAATAACAGATCTAAAGGAGTGAACTGCAGTCCTTAAAAATCTTCCAGCGATTTACCCAGTTCTATAAAAGCTTCTTATTCACAATACCCAATATCATTTGTCAAATAGGTGCAACCGGGAGCTTTTTGTTTCAAAATATGTGAATAAAAATTAATTGATCCCCCCAAAAAGGCTTAGGAGGTTTTTGGAACGTTTCCAGTAGTGAACAATATTTCTATGATCTTTACCAAAACTCAGGCACTAAGCAATCTCTTCAGTTCAGGCTGTCCAGGGTAGGTAAAATGGGGGGAATGCATATGAATTTAAAAAGTTTAGGGCTGTTTCCCAAGTGAGATCCTTAGCTTTTTCCTTAGGGAGCTTTCAAACAGCCTGCTTGACTTCTTACCTGCTCTGGGCCCTCAACCTGAGTCTGAGGCTCTCGCCCTATTTACTTTAACAGGACTTTCATACCAGCACGGATAAAAGTTTATGAACCAAGGCATTAGCTGATATTTGTGGCTTCCCTGTGAATTGATTTCTTGCAGACCACAGTCAGATCCGGCTGTGCTGGGAAATGCCAAGCCAGCTCTGATATTAAGCCATTTCTCCTCTCTTGTTTGTTCCACTGAATAGCTGCATGATTGTTTGACAGCTCCTGCCTGCACATTCATATGTTCAACGGGCAAACTCTGCATCTCGGATGGAAATCTGGAGGTGGTTATGTGGATGTTCCTCTCTGCCCAGCTAAGGGACGAGGTGATCTAGGCCCTCACGAGCATGGGGATGAGCAAACCTGGAGGTGTTGAGGAATGAAAATGCAGCGTCTGCCGCTGGATGGGAAGGAGCCCTTGGAGCACTTGGTGGCAGCTGACTGTGTGTCAGGAGAGAGTCCTGATGCTGACTCACAGCCATAAGTGGCTGTGTTGTTTTTCCACCAGTCTGTGCTCACAGCCAGCATTTCCCGAAGCTGCTCCAGGGCCACTCTGGTGACACACGTTCCAAGGCTCATGCAGAACAAATCCAGTCTTTCTAACATTTATCTTAGATTTCAGAGGAATATGTTGATGTTTCTTTCCCACCTGCCTCTGAACTTTGTATAGCATGTACGTTTATTGTTGATAATATTCTCCAGAATAAAACTTCTGTAATAATTTAGCAATATATGAGCTTCTCTGTGGGATTTCCATTCTGTGTTCAGCACAGGAGTCCTAACTCTGAACATCACCCCAACAAAGCAAGGGAACAACTTCTTTCTTGCTTTCTGCCTAAAGAAAAGGGCAGAACTCTGTCAAGTGAGTCAAGAATTCTGAAATTTATTGTCCAAAAATAATTTAAGGAATTCTTTAAGGCCCTTTACTGTACTGTATCAGTAATGAATTGTCTAAGTGGGTGAGAGCAGTAGCCTTTGATTAAAAACTGGGTAGCCTTTGGACATGCAGAGCCCAAAGAAATTGGCTGTTCCCTTTGCTGGCAAACGCAGACCCATGGCTCGTGTTCCTCACTGAGCATTTGCTCTGCTGTTCTGCAGGGCTGTAGACCAATACACTGGCCTTTATTTTTGTCTCTTCTGCTTTCCTGTTTCTGTACAGTTTTTTCTTTAACCTTCATCTTATGGCACTGATGCTGAATGCAGATGAGCCATTGCTTCATCCCTCTCAATGATTTTTTTCAGATAATTAGCTGAAATCCTAAATAAGTGTTTTGGAATTTTGTGAATTTTTTTGGCAGTGGGTCTATCCCTGATTCAACTCCTGACCACAAGAAAATATTAAGAAGCTGCCATGCAGTTGATTCAGAATCAGTATCTTATCTGATTTTGAAAAAAAAAAAAAAAAAAGAGAGAAAATCCACAACTAAGGCTTTAGATTCATATTATTCAAGCATCTGAAGCTTGGTGCAGTACAAGGATTGGGTGTAATTATTACTTGTGAAGTGTTGGTAGCAAGTACAGGAGCAGCAGCAAATTCTGCTGAGGGATGTTTGACTCCCTATACAAACCACAGGTGAAAAAATGTTGCTAATTAATGCCTGTGAAGTATTTACTTATAATTATATCTGTCTCCAAAGACTGGATTTTCATTGTGCTTTGCAGCGCTGGTTCTGACTCCAGAAAGGAAGGGAAAATGTGCTCTTTATGGCTAAAAGTGCTTTTCTAAAGTGGATATTTAGTGCTGCTCTTGACAGGAACTTATTCATCCAGAGAAAGTCAATAGGACAACCGCAACAGACCCAGCAGGTTCCTTACACTCAGTACTAATGGCAGGGAGGCTTAGTTGGGAAAAGCAAAAACACAGAGAAACCCTATAATATTAGAGGTTGTTTGCTCTTTAGCTCTGAATTTTGCCTTTTGCCTCTTCTACATCTCCCTGTAAAAAGCTGAGTGTGATAGAAAGCAAAAGCAAGGTGGGGAGAAGAGTAATGAGTGTAGAAAAAGGCCAAATGTGTCAAAATTCCCATTACTGACAGCCACAAGAGATAGTTAGAGGGGCCCTTCTATCAGGGAATTGTGTATGTTGAATGAATTTTCTTTTCCCTAAAAAAATCCTACCAAATAAAACTTGAAATATTATTCAAATGCTGTTTTATCCATTCCTGTAGAAGAAAGCACTCTAATTGTTGTTGACTTTCTCTCCTTACTGTGCTCTCCCTGTGCCTCTTTCAGTTAACAGCCTGGTTTAGTTCTGCCTTCTGGTTCTGGGCATGCAGGAGGGACATGGCAGAAGCCAAATTTCTCATTTTCGTATTTTTCCCTTGTTCCTGTGGTGTCGGAACCATGCTCTGCACGTGCTGCTCACAGCTTTGAGAACATATAACACTAAACTTGAGCTGCTTCTGTGCTCTTCTTGTCAGATGATTTAAACATCAGGAGCCTGGAAGGAAGCAAAGGGTCAGAAATCAATTCTGCAGTCAAAAGGCTCAGGGGACTTGATTTCTCTGAAAGAGGTAAACAACTCTTCCTTTAGAGGGGTTCTTATGGTGGGAGGGCTCTGCAGGGGAGAGGGAAGGGGTCTGAAACTTCATTCCTTAGGAAAAATACCCAAACACTTGCTTATCCAGCCCAGATATTCCATTCCATGTATTTCTTCTTTCGTCTCCTGCAAGAAGAGCCCAGAGCTGAATTTTTGCCTTTTTTCACAGCAGGTTGGAGCTTCTCCTCACTGTTGCAGCCATTGGGATTGGTTTGTTCCCTGCTGTGCAGGGACTAATTAAACATAATGGGCCTGTGCAGGGATGGTCATACTTTAAATGCTGACAATTCTGGTTGCAGGGATTTCTTATGTGCTTCAAGCGAGTTTGCACCCCAAGGTATGAGGGGGTAAATGGCTCAGTGGTGCCAGAGTTGCCCCTTGGAGCCAAGGAAAATATGGGGAGAGGGAAAGGGAGGGAAGGAGGCAGTGGAGACGAGTGTGAGGATAACGGGAAGCGGTTTCCTTAGCAACAACAGCACTTTGGATGGTTTCAGACAAGAGTACAACAGGGTACAAAGTATCTGATTAAAATTTATTGCGAGGCATAGAAGCAGTGCAAACCATAGCAGATCCAACGTGTGTGCTGGAGATGTGATTTGAATGATTGCTGTATTGTCTGGGCCGTCTTCTGTGCTCAAGGAGGAGAAAAGAGGTTTGGGAAGTGGCAGGTGGGTGAAGGTGGTATGACCAAGCTTTGAAGGCACAAAAGAAACCAAAATGAAATGCATGCCCTGGGTTCACAGTTAGGGAAAACATAAAGCTGCCTCACATCTAAAAAAATTATTTAAAAATGTCCTGCTATAGAAAACTAGGAAAACTTTTGGTTGCTATGAGGCCTATATTTTTCATCATGAGGTGGACCAGCTCTTGGCAATAGCATGTGCTAACCATCTTCCTGTGCTTCTATTTGTGAATTGAAGTTTCTTTGTTGGTTTTTTTTTCATTTACCAAGGTGATAAATAAACATCCCAACCACATACTTTTAAGCCAAAATAATTGCTTCTCTTTATAGTAATAGTAGGTCCAGTGGCAAAAATCCTGCTATTAATATTTAGACCACTGCTTTCCCCCTGGGGTTGCTGTTTGGAAAGTTACCAGTTAGAAGTCATAAGTCTTTTAATCAATCTAAGATGTTAACTAGGTTATTTTTAGGGATTTGTGTATTTTTATACCTGACAGCTCCTTTTTTTTTAATTGGAGCAAAATACTCATTTCTGAATGTGAATACTTAAGCCATCATTTAGATGTCTGAGAGTCCATTTTAGACATTGAAAGTAAATGTCAATTTGTTAGTCATGCACTTTTCTCTGTGCTTAAATCTCCTCATCTGTAAAATGACTGTATTTAAGTTTCTGTCTCACACAGATGTTGCAAGATTTATTTCTATAAGAAATGTAAAATGTTATGAGTTGCTTGTCTTGCTCTGTAAATGCAAATTACTAACTACACAGAAGACTTCAAAATTTTGGGGTTTGATCTGAAGTCTTGAGTCTTCAATACTGGTCTCAAAACCTGATGACAACACCCTTTTATGCAGTATTCCCATCAGATTTGCCTTTGGTGAGCATGCAGTGGTGCATAGAAAATGTCTGAAGCGAAATGCAACCCAAAGTCAAACATTTCTTGGTTCATTTTTGGGTTTAGCTCTCTCAAATACTGCAGCTCAGAGCGTACATGATGGGTAGATAAAGAGCTCAGCTGACCTGTGAAGCAAAGGCTATAAAATAAAGGTCTTTGAATATTCACTGGACCAAACTCTCCAGGAATTGTAGAAAAACACATCTGACCTTTTAAAGCTCATAACATTCAGTGTGAAAGGAAGGTGGGTTTGTAATGGTGTCATTGTCCTGATGCCAAACCGCGTGTGCTTAGTGAGATATAAATTGTTGGGAAGCAGCCATGAGAGTGAAAGTCAGCAGGTGTAAGGAGAGACCCCCATCCTGGTCAGCACATGTTGGTATTTCCAAACGAAGGCAGCAAGGGGGAGGTTGCACAGCCTGGGATATTTGGACATGGCCATAGGTGTAGCCCCTCATGTTGTCCTACTTCTGGCACTTCCTTGGAGGCATTATCCCCCTTTCCTTTGTGTTAGTGGAGAAACGGTCTTGGATAATGAGGATCCCGTCCAGTGGATCTAAACCAACAGCACATTTCACCAGCTGATGGTGAGGTAAGCACCTGAATTTAGGAGTATCGGTGGGTACACCAGGCAGAAATGTCAAATAGTAATGGAATGGCTAGATTTGAATCTGGATACAAACCACATCTGAATGTTTTCGTCGTATATTTCTTGGATTAGAATAGTTTGGTTTAAAAATAAAGAAATAAATAAGTAAATGTTCATTAGAGTTATTCCTTCATCTTTTTGTGACTTCCAAGAGCTTTGAAAGAAGTTATTATTTCAATTTTTCATTATTTAAGAAATAGCTGTGTGCATGCTCCAGAAAGAGTTGACTCTTGTCATTCCCTGAATTAGTATGATAAATATAAGTGAGCGGAGTTCAGAATTACCAGCAGGCCAGCAGCAGACTAAAGGGTCTCTGTGCTTCTCAATCTTGCTAACAACAGTAGGATAACTATCAACTGTAAATATTCCCCAAAGTGAGGAAGTATCCTGTTCCTTATGCTCCTCAAAGTAACCGGAACAGGTCCTGTCTCCGGCCCTGTCAGCCTCTGTGCCATGGCGTGAGCCGTTGTCAGTGTCACTTTTCACAGCGCCGTGCCAACATCAGGTCTTTGCTGTCCTTCCCCCTTGCACGGGAGTTGTGACCCATTCCTCCTCCAGCCTCTGCTGTGACTCCTCGCCCACCCCCAGCTACCGCTGAGCTCTGAGGGAAGAGGAGATGACTTTCATAAAGCTTTTAGTGCTGCTGCTCGTTGCGTTGTGCTACCGCCTATGATAGATTGATACATCAGGATTAAGAAATAATTTATTATAATCTTCATCAATTTAAAGTCACCGTTTGATTTAATGGATTGAGGGTTTATCGGAAAAGCTTTTATCCACGGTCATTGACTCGAGTTCCCTTGGCCTGGCTGCTGAAGGAGATGCACTCTGATAACTGGTTTGAGATCAGAAGCGGCACAGGTCAATTCTTGTTTGCATTTCTAACTAGGGAAAACAGCAGGCAGGGCTGCTGTCTGACATGTCTGCTATTTATCTTCTGGGATGTTTTTTTAACTGATATGATATAGGATAAGGTCTCTTGGGGAGGTATTGGTGTTTGAAGAGCTGGCAGATGCATATTCAAGCTGGATCTTTACCTCTGAGTTCCTAGATAATCTTGGGCAATTGAATTTTCTGTTACCCTGTTTCCCTTGTATACAATGATAAAGAAAATTAAAATAGCGTTTTGAAATAACTTCTGTGTGAAGGGCAAGATAATTTTTGAGGGCATGTCAGTAAAATCGACCTGGTATGGGACACTTAACAGACGATGCTTTGTCTATACATTTTATAGGTCATCTTAAATTACATCTACTACACTGAAGGTCTATTTTAAATAAGACAAGTGTTAAAATTCAATATAAGTGAAGCCTTTAAATTAAAATTTAATAGCTTTAAATTTTATGAAGTGGCATAAAGTATCTGAGATAAAATTAATGTTAAAATGCAAAATTTATGTTTTACTGCCCTTTATATGTAAATGCCTTAATTTTGGATTGTCACTTGAACCAAATATAAAAAAAAATATTAACAACAAAAGTTGAGAAATATTAGGATATACCAAAAAAGTAGATCGGTTTTCTGTGTCTATATATGTATAAAGAAATGGTAGAAGAAAGTAAATTCCTCAGCGTGAGTGTTGCTTGCGTGCTGCATTACCCAAGTGTCATTTTGAATATAGGTCTAAAGCCACTGGATAAAAGAACAGTGGATGTTATTTAAAATGCACTTAAGGCTTTCCAATAGTTGTTTAGTAAACTTGATTGCTAAGTGAGATTTGAGGTGTATTATACAGTTAAAATGTAAACTTAACTCCACGAGTTGAACACCTTAAAACTGGAAGTATTTCTGCTACATAGGAAATTTTAATCAGCTATTAGAACCATTTTTAATAGCTTTTTTTATTAGTGGACTTAGTTATTTGGTCTTGTGCCACTCTTCTTTTGAAAGGCATATAATGGGCTTCCCTTTTCCTGTCTTTGCAGACCAAGGAGAATAGATGAGAGAAACGTATTTTCCCTCCATCAAAGCAGGAGTAAACACACACCCTCCGGTTTGCACTCGGGGTCTGTGTTGCATATTTTATACATCCCTCTACCCAAACTCAGCCGAGAAAAGCACAAGTGTAGAACAGGCAGTGCAGTTCTAAACCGCGCCTGAATGCGGATGAGAAGGAAGATTTATCCTTGTCTGTGGCCGTGTTAGTGATGCCAAATTTAACAATGATTTCAGGGTGGGTGAGGCTCATGCCTCCCTCAAGTAAAAGCGATGTAGGGTATTAGCATTCTTTACCACTTCTGATTATTGCTATTTAACACATGAAGAAAATTTGGGTAATTTTGTGTTTTTTTAATGTGTAACAGGGAGAGTCCTGTTTAAACTTGAACAAGGTCCCTCATTCTTTAACAGGTTGAGTGAAAACGTTTGAGACAAATTGTTTTGTGAGATAGAAAAACTAAATTTAAACGTAAAATGTAAGAACCCTGAGTGTGTAGCAGAGGTTCTCCCTGATGTTTGGGGACCAGGGGTATTCGGATGATTCACACAGGAATTGCTTTATATGAGAGGTATAGAAATGAAATGGAGAAAAAGTGGCTCAGGAAAGGTGTGTTTTGGCAGGAAAGGAGGGGAACGAGGGTAAGAAGGCGTAGGTAGGAGGGAATGACGCCTGCCAAAGTAGCAAAAGACAAAGTTTTCAGCGGAGCAGAAGAAATGCCTCTTTAGCAGAGGATGAGCAGAGCGCCTGGCTGTGCAAACAGCGACTGGGGCTGGCAGCCGAAGGAGAAATCCCTGAGCCAGGGAGCAGGAGGTGCCCCGAGCACAGGGGGATGCCCTGGCAGGGAAAGCCAAAGGGCAGCTTGGGAGGCTCAGCTCCTGCACAGTCAGTGTGGCTTGAAGGAACTGGTAATGCTGAAGCTCCTATTTGAATTTTTATCTTTGCTTTTATTAATGCAATGCAATCTCTACCCTCAAATCACATTTTTATATGTCTGCGTGCCTGTGTATTAGATATATGCATATAAACTGCCTCCTGACTAATTTCCAAAGGGAAAAAAAAAATGTATTCTCTCAATTTACAGGGAGGATTTATAATATTTAAATGAAAACTTGCAAAATAAGTTTGAAATCAATGGATCTTCAGGCCCTCTCCCTTCTGAATAAAATAGAGGAGATTGTCCCTGTAGAGCTCCTGGTTTGTGCAATACTGTAAAGTTACTGTTCAGTGTGGAAATTCAACTTTCAGAGTGTCACGACCATCAATAGCCCTAAATATCGAGTGGTTAATTTATAATTCCAGTATTAATCCTGAAATGAAGGCAGCACTGTACTGTACATCAAAATCCTAAGGGATGGAAATCAAAGAAATTTTTCATAGGACTAGGAAGCATTTGATATGACAAATACTTCATAAAATTAGAGAAGCCTTATCATTTAAAAGATAAATCGCACTGAGTTGTAACTGCCCTGCTGTGCTTTGCATTCTGTCTGCTGATATCTGGTATTTCAAGTGTATATATCATCGACCTCCTTATCTGTACTTTACAATCTCTTTTTTTTTTTTTTTCCTTTTGGTGTTGTTACAGAATTTTTGCTGATTCCTCATCTTTAAATTTAGTTTTGGAAGTGTTGGGTG
This sequence comes from Mystacornis crossleyi, assembly GCA_013400655.1. Taxonomy (NCBI): domain Eukaryota; kingdom Metazoa; phylum Chordata; class Aves; order Passeriformes; family Timaliidae; genus Mystacornis; species Mystacornis crossleyi. Next base: position 29,447 of record VYZQ01051917.1, read on the forward strand.
GTTAATTTAAAGTGGGCTTAAGGTAACATTTAAGCTTAAATTACTGTTCTGGGATTTCTGGGAAGGGAGGAAGAAAAGTTTATTTTATATACTGCCTCTTCCTCCAAGAACACCAGGGTAAACAGATCTCTGGTACAAGCCACACACATGACAAGAAATGATACTGTGTTTTTCTCAGTAATTTATCACCTTCTGTATGATGGAAAGCCTAGTTTTCCAAAAGAAATATCAGGGAGGGAAGAAAATACCCTGAAATGAACTCATATTCAGTACAGGTGAGGAACTCGGTGATGCAAACCCAAGCTTATTTCCTGTATTTCTGATGGACTTTGGTCTGCTAGGTCCAGATTCTAATGGGGATACTCAGGAATGGCCCTGCTGTGTAATTATTGCATAGTTTGGGGTGGGATAGAAGGGGAAAGTTGTTATTCCATGACAAATCTGCTTAGACATTTCATAACACATCTCAAATGAACACCATTTTCTAGCTGTTTTCAACCAAGCAAAATGTGATATGTCATTGTGACTGTAACAGAGAACCATATTTTTAAACAGATGTCATTTTTCTTGTGATTTCTGTATTCCATTATGAATCACTGCTGTTGGAGGGGGGAAAAGAATTTCATCTCTAAATATACAAAACCTTATACCTGGAATACACAGTGTTCTGGAAATAGCAATAATAGGACACAGTAGTCCTCCTCCTGTGTCAGCCTCGAATGCCGAGAGCTCTTCAGAGAAGAAAAGCTGAGGCCTTAGAAGATATTACTCGGTATTAAAGATATGAATTTTTATATCAAACCCAGCATATTACAATACCAGCAAAGCCTTTCAGTATAAACAAACATAATTGATAGCATTGGGTATCAAATGATCTATAAAGTACTTTATTTTGTGTAAGATGGCTGTAGAGGTTTAATATCCAGGAGAAAGTTGCTATAAAATGCCATAATGTTGCACATAAGAGAGCTGCTAATTAGAATTGTCAATCAGAGATTGATCACTGCCTCATAAACTGCATAAGATGCTGTGCATCCAAGCAATTGTGTTATCTTAAGGGGACAAGGAACTGCAGCATTCAGCTCGGAGCTGTCAGCAGGATTTCACAGAGTGAAGGTCTGTTCTATCCCTGCAGTCTGTTGAGCAGCCTTGCAGAGAACACCTAGAGCACCCTCAGCTTCACAACCTGCTGATAAAGGAATACTCTGCTGTAATAAAATACATATTTGTAATCGCGTTCTTTTTTAATATAGAAAAATATATCTCAGTCTCATGTTCACGCNCCAAGGCCAGGCCAGAGGGGGCTTGGAGAAGCCTGGGACAGTGGAAGGTCCCCATGGCACATGGGTGGAACAAGATGATCTTTATGGTCNTACCCGTTTTCTTTTGTATTTCAGCACATACTAGGAAGATGTTAATGGACAGGTTCTTCCCTAAAGTCAGACCCCCACTCAGAGCACTACTCCAGCTGTGGGGCCCCCAGCACAAGAAGGACATGGAGCTTCTGGAGAGGGTCCAGAGGAGGCCACAATGATACCCAGAGGTCTGGAGCCCTTCTGGTCTGAAGTCAGGCTGGGAGAGATGGGAGTCTTCAGCCTGGAGAAGGTTCCAGGGAGACCTTAGAGCCCTTTGCAGTGCCTAAAGGGGCTCCAAGAGAGCTGGAGAGGGATTTTGGGCAAGGGCTGGAGGGGCAGGACAAGGGGAATGGCTTCAAACTGGCAGAGGGCAGGGTTAGATGGGATATTGGGAAGAAATTCTTCCCTGGGAGGGTGGTGAGGCCCTGGCACAGGTTGCCCAGAGCAGCTGTGGCTGCCCCATCCCTGGGTGTCCAAGGCCAGGCCAGAGGGGGCTTGGAGAAGCCTGGGACAGTGGAAGGTCCCCATGGCACATGGGTGGAACAAGATGATCTTTATGGTCCTTTCAAACCCAAATCATTCTATGATTTGATGAAAGCAGCCTCAGGTGCTTCACCAAGAAAAAAATAAAATTTCATGCCATTTCAATGAATATAATGAAGAGAAGGAGAAGAATTCATTTCCTGGTATAGGAAATACATTGTAACAAAAGTTGGTAGCTACTACTTTCACAATAAACTAAAGACAAATCTCATTGTCTATTAACAGGAGCCTGATATTAAGTTGTTGCTTCTGCTTGAGTTCTTGGTGTTATCTGGTTTTACCTATGTGAATTGTGTCCTCGGAATAGAAAATTGTCTCCTCAACCTTCAGGCATTCAAAAAGAGCCTGGTTACAGTTTGCTGTGAGAGGTTTGGGATGGCAATGCAGTGTAGCTACTGAGGGACATGAAATCTCAAAATAACTGATCAAAATATTGGTATTTCTCTGCATGATAATCTACTATCAATCAAAAATATCTTTAGAGTGTCTGAAAGGAAGAAATTCTTGGAAGGTAAAATTTTGTCTCTCCAGAAAACCCTGATGTGGTATTCAGTGTCAGCTCTGCTAAAGGGGGAAAAGCAGAGATCAGAGTTGGAGTTTGGTGGGAAATAAATCAATAAAATGACAGCCTTAAACTTGTGTAGGGTCAGGGAGCGTTGGTGTATCCAAGACAAGGAAGGATCAGCCTCATATCTGTGAATTGTCAATCAGAGATGCTGGTGCAAGCTGATTATTTTGGGATCTGAGGGCTGCAGGGTAATTGAGGTGGGAAAGGGGCCCCAGGAGGTCTTGGGTCACACTTCCTGTTCCAGAAGGGTCAACCCTGAAGTCTGACTCACTTGTCTGGGGCTTGACCCACTAGGATCCTGCAAGCCTATGAAGTTGGAGGTGGGCAATCTTCTTCTCTCAGTAACTGGTATCATGGGAGAAAAGGCTTCCTTCTTAACTGCTCTGAGTCACCCTTCCTTAGTTTTGAAGGATTAGAGTGATAAATGAAAAGACGGAGGTGATAGTGAGTCATTCGTGGCCAAAAATAAAATTACCTTAGGATATTGTCTTGAAGAAAGGCAGCAAAGCTCATCTAGATTTATAAACCCCAGATTTATTTTACCTCTGTTGTGACTAGCCATAGGAAACAATGCCTTGCACTTAAGGCTGACTTGTAGTGTTTTGCAAAACAGTTCTCGAACTGTGAGTGCGAGGAAGGTTAATTTGATACAGAGTTAACGAAGAGATTCTATAACTCATCCTCCCTAATGTTAATCATTCAAAACATCTTTACTTCTTAACTGACTACTGTCAATTACCCGCTCTTAGAGATGCTGAATAGGTAATTTCTTGTATACTGATTCTTGTCAGTATTTTATAAAACAGTCGGCATCTCATTCAGAAAGCTCGAATTTGGAAAGAACAAAAAACCCTGTTAGAACAGATGGTTTTTGTGATTGACGCCCTAATGCACAGTTTCAACTCTGTCTAGTCGCTTTAACAGGAAAGCGTTTTAAGGATTCACCAGTTGGCTTGTCATGTTAGCATCTGAGACCAGTTTGGCTGTAAAACCATAAGCATAAATCATTTGGTGACCTGAGGGTAGATGAGGTATTGGCTAAAAGGAAACTTAACTTGAAGAGAAGCCTTTGCTGTGCTCTGGTATCACCTTTAGGCAGGGAAGTCGACACCTGGAGCTGACCTCTCCTCTTCAGAGTCTGCATCCTTTTACCATGAAGTCACGGGCGTGCCTACTGAGCTTCCATGCAACAGCAGCAAGGCCAAGAAAGGATATTTGTGAGTCCTTAATGCCAGGGTCTGATGCCCCCACTATCCAGCTATTGCCAAGATTTTGGCTTCAGACCATCCTTAATGGGGGAATGCTCAGAAAACCAAGTTTAACTGAACTGACAGTGGTGGGGTAACATCTTACAGACAAGTATGTTCATTAAATCAATCATCAGATCCTTTGTGCTGCCTCCATCACTCTGTTCTCAGGAAATTTGACTTCTATATATGTGCTTGACTTAGGTCAAATTCTATTTAGGTCTTTCTCTTGTGTAAAAAGCGTTTAGCAGCCAAAGAGCAAGGAAAAATGTGGCAAAGGAAAGATGTGGTAAAAGAAAGATGTGGCAAGCCATCTACCTCACTGAAAAAGTATTTAGGTATTTACTCAATACAATTCTGAATTGTGGATAGTGCCAGAAGATTTGTCTGAATAGAATAAAACCTGTAAGAAATCCTGCCTCTTAGGGGATGTGACTTTCTGATTCCTCCTTAATTTTGCAGGCAGTATTTTTATGCCAATAATATGTGCCTGAAACGAGAAAGAGCTGTAGAAACTAGACAGAAAAATAAATGCAGAGAAGAAGAACAGGGAAATGGTTAGGGGTAGAGTGAAAAAGAGAAATCATAAGCAAAATAAAAAGGGAAGGGGAAAAGGGCAAAATAAAAAGTATTTCAAGTGATGGGAGATAGAGGGGTGAGTAGGAGGTGGCAGGTTCAAAACAAACAAGCTATGAAGTGTGGGATAAGATTTGAAACCTCTGCTACAGGATGTTGGGAAAATTTGTACTCTCTCCATCGCTTTTTCACAGTCAATATTACTTCCATATGCTGTACATGTTCAGCTTAGATGTCGTTAGAGAGCAGAATGTAAAAAGGCACAGTAAAGAGACTAAGTTCAGGTAGAAGCTGGACACAGTCATTGAAGATAAATGCCCTGTGGGTATCTTACTGCATAGCACATCTGGTGGGTGCTGGGTCTTTGGGCACTGGCTTCGGCTTTTTCCTGCTCTTGGATTTGGGATGTGGGATCTGTTACAGCGGCTCCTACATCAGGAAAGAAAACAATGCTGGCAGAAAAGCACAGTCAGCTCATGTTGCAAAAGAAATTTAGACCTCAAAAAGCAGGATGCCAGTGGAGCCAGAGGATTTCCAAAGGGTTAATATCCACTGCCTTTGCCCTTCTCATGGTACTGGACTTCGCTGGCTTTCACCTCTCTCCCATCCTCCCTATATGGTGGTTTCCACTTCTTTCTGACACTGCTGAAAGCCATCACTCTCCGTAAGCACACTTTGTCCCGATGGCTCCCCAGGCAGGTATTATCCCTCACCACTCACTATTTAGACTTATGCTCTGCTCAAGTATAGTTTTCGCTAATCTCCTTCACTCTGAGGAATTCCTAATATTTATCTAGAGCATATGCCAGGATTTCTTTGGAAAGATGAGCTCGAGGTACGTCTCTGTTCAGATGAGTTTTGAACTGCACAATTGAGCCGTGTGGAATGGCCATTTGGAATGAGAGGAACTTGTAAAATTGCTGTTTTCTTGATGCCAGAAGGCCGTGCTGGTGGGATTGACAGCAGCACGTCAGCACAGGGCCTCTGCTGTACATCCTCAGCAGATCCAGCAAACCGGATCCTGCATCATTCCCTTCCAAATTGTGTTTGGTTCACCCACTGCAGAGGTGTGAGGTGGTACAGGAGAGTGGGTGCACAGCCCTGGGTTAGGGCAAAAAGGGCTCAATCTGTGACTTTTTGAATCATGATTTTGTTTTTTTCCCTGTTAGTAGACTCGTTCCCTTTTTATGTAGCCTTTACTAAGGAAAACGCTGTGATCCAAGTCATTCTTTTCTCCCTCTTGTAGACTTTCACAGGTGTGCAAGGTGTTGCCTTGCAAGCAATGGCCAAGCTTTCCTTTAGCCTGATCAGTCTTTTGGTTGGGGAATTATTGAAAATTAATGAACACATTACATAAAAATTTTAAAAATAGTCTTATGGTGCTTTGCAAAATGTCACCTCTGCTTAGACTAAGAAGAATTTTACAATGCTCCAAATAAACTGAAATGTGTTCCAAAGTCCCATATCTAAAATGCAATCAAAATTGAGAGATGATATGTGCCTATAAGACAGAAATACTTTTATCTGCTTCTCAAAGATAATTTTATATAATTTAATATATATGGGATGTAATGATAAACTGGGTGCTTAATTTCAAATCTGAAATGATAAAACCCCACACAGTTGTTAAGTGAATAATTTGTGTAAGTTTATAATCCTTTCTAGCCACTTTTTGGAGCCAGCATTGCATCACAGACACAGCTTATCACCCACTGCATAAGAGAATTCAGTCAGTTTTACTGAGAGTATAGGGGACTATTTACCTCTGACAAAACTACAAGGTAATAAATACAAGTAATGTCAAAGTTTAACTACCCAAACCATTGTTAATTACCCATTTCCAGATGATTATTAGAAGAAAAAAGAAATTTAAAAAAAAATTACTTTTTCCCTGCATGAAGTGCTTCTAAGAAATTTCAAGTGAGAATAGTATAAGAGTGCCTCCAAGTGGCACCTTTCTAAATTCCACTTCAGAAAAACAGTTAAAGCAAGCTTTAGGAATCAGTTCACAAAACCAAGCTAAACAAACCCTGCCTTTTATTTTTTGTCCCTCTTAGTCCTTTTCATTCTTTACACCACTATAGCTGTTTATGTGCACTAGTCATCAGGGCTTGCTGTGTGTTATTAGGAAACCACAAGAGAAGGGTATTTAATCTAAATCAGTGTTCTTAGAGCCTTATCTTTACAGCCTACCTTTGCAGAGGTCATCCTTAATTTTAATGATTAAATTAAATTTATTGACACATCATGTCATGGCATTGGAGTTTCCTGGGAACTGCTGCTTTGAAGAAATTCTTTTTCCTTTGGTTTTGTGGTGCGTCCTGCTAGAGGGTCTCCAGCTTCTGATCCACACCCCCCATGAGTTCTCTGCTACATCACTGCCATGTAGGTCCTTGCAGGGAGAAAGGGGAGGCTGTGCAATGGGGAAACTTTTTACTGTAGGACTGAAGTAAATGGAGAGACTCACAGAAAGGGAAGATGTATGGACTCAGTAAGCTGTGATCTGGTAGTGCTGAAAGGACTGGAAGAGTCTGTGCCCTCACTCACACAGGCCAGTGGCTTTCATGGGCACAGTCACGTGCTGGAAAACCCCAGGAAACGAGAGAAGTGCATCGCCCTATGTTCGTGGAGTTCTGGACTTTGGAGAGACCAAAGGAGCATTTTAATACAAACCCCTCTTGGTTCTGAAACTCATTAGAACGAGAAGAAAATCTTCAAAACCTGCAAAAGAAAAGTACTTTTATATCGCTGTGCAAGTGAGGTCTGGAACTGGCTGTCTCTGGAGGTCGTGGAGACAGACAGCATCAGCCTGTTCAAAAAGGGTTAGAAAAATCCATGGATAGCGAGTCCATAAAAATATACTGATGGAAAGGAACAGGCAGAGATGTCTGAAAAAATGTCCCAAATCCAGGAAATGTGGATGTTGGAGAAGGCTGTGAACCACAGGAGATCATGCAGGCTCTCCCAGCTGGATTAGATGGTTCAAAGGTCTCACCTAGTAGGGAATTTTTTTACCATTAAAAGAGATTATACCCAACATGTTGAAGACCGTTGCTTACAGAATGGTTTCTTTTCTTTTTTTTTTTCCTCTGTACTAGAAAATTTCTAACTGTAGTCCTGAAGTTTTAATCACCAAAGATGAAAATAACTCCTATAAAGGAGACTTTATGTGGAAATTTAAGAATAACACAAAATTATACATGGGAACAAACCTACAAGCTTCATGAGCTTCAGGTGTTTTTTTTCTNGATAAATCATGTTTAGCTCACTTCGAGGTTTGAGCATGAAATACTTTCAATAGTGATTTGCAGTTTAGTAATCCTTGGAATGGCTTTGTTGAAGAAAAGAGCTTTGTCAGAGATCAGTCTGCAGGAAACAGAGATTTAAGAGACTAGCTGAAAGAGTGGGGAAGTTTGGGAAAACATATCTGAACAACCTATCTGAGGGGAAAATTGTAAAAGAGAAAAAGCACTGACGGAATTTTCTCAGATCATAATATGCAGTTTATGCAGCTGGCACATAATTATAGAATGGTTTTTAGGTTGGAAGGGACTTTAAAGGTCCCCTAATTCCAATTCCCTTGCCATGCGCAGAGACACA
>VYZQ01051918.1:0-13226 GCA_013400655.1 Mystacornis crossleyi
CAGGGGAAGTGGGGGAAAACCTCTCCAGGTTCATATTCCATGTTTTCTGATTAAAAGAGCAATGATTCTTCTCCGAAAGATGATGACAGAGCAGATGACCCAGCAAGCTCTTTCCTAGTCTGTGTATGGCTTGATATATACTACTTTCAATTTTCCATGGCTACATAATACACTGAAAGGAAAGCCAAAGTTTTACTACTTCATATGGATGAAGAGTAGAACATGAATTCCTAAGGTCAGATTCCCATACTGATAACCCAAGTAATCAACATTTCGCTTATGTCTTTGGTGTCACCAGCACTATTCACCGAGAAGCCTTAGTTTGCCTAGGGATGACAAAACATGACTGTCTTGGTTTGAAACACAAGTGTCTGCTAAGAAAGGCAGGAGCTTCCCTTGGGATGGAAAAAAATGCAACTCCCTTCCCTCCAAATTATTATAATTTTGAAATCAAGGGGTTTTCAGGCAAAGATATAGGGAATAGCAATAACAGTTCTTTTACTAAAATATATATGTATATATATTAAACAGAGCAGTAATACAGAAACACTGGTTTAAGCTGACAGAGTCAGGGTACGACCTGACACCCTGCTGAGCAGGGTGGTGGTAGCAGTCTGGTTAGATGATAGCTGCAGTTCCCTTTGAAGTGGTTCTGCTGTAAACGGTGATCCTGTAGAAAAGGTCTGGTCCTCCTCGGGAAGTCCAGTGGTGACTGTGTAGCTCTTGTCTTCTGGGAATCCAATGGGAAAGGCTGCTCCTCTGGGAATCCAGTAGAAGAGGCTCCTCCTCTGGAAATCCAGTGGGAAAGGCTTCCGGTGCTGTTCCAAACCCCCAGATTTTATCCAGGTGGGAATGCTTGGCTCCTTCCCCCTGGGCGGAGTTTCTCACAATGGGTAAGTCATGGGGCAAAGCTTTGATGGGGCCCATTAACAGGAGATAGTCCAAGAGCAAGTTATCTGTGAGTCATGTGGCAAGGCATTGTTAGGACTATTAACAGAAGATAGGCCGGAGGGAGGAGGCAGGGAGCACCACTCCATCTGGTCTCAACAGCTCATGAAGATGGTGATAGAATATTTTTTGGGCACATCTTACACTGTAACCTAGGACAATGACTCATGACTTCACTCAAATATCCCTTGCACTTTGAAAACAAAACAATGTAATGCAAAACTCTTTTAATAAAGGAGTGCAACTTTAAAGCTTCTTCACTGCCACTCTCTGTGGAGGCAAAGACCTCTAATGCTTTGCTAATTGATAAGAAAAAAAAGAAAGAATCAAAGCAATGAAGTGAATTAATGTTCCCTGGAAATGACATCGAGTAGAGGCTTAGAAATATATTTAAAGGTATATTATGCTGAAGTGACTAACATGCATTTCGTACTGAGACAGCAAAAAAATTTACAACATTCAACTGTCTGGCTTTAGGAATAGGAGTTTCAGTCTAACAATTAAGACAATTATAGCTGTTCTTATACACATGAAGATTACCTAGGCAGCATTAAAGATACACAATGTCTTCACTCGTGAAGGGTCACCTCAGTAGGTCATACTACATCCACAGGAGAAAGGTGAATTATTCCTAAGTAGGTAAATTATGCTGATAATTTTATTTAGCAGANCCCCCTGAAATATGTATATTATATTATATTATATTATGTTATCTTATATGATATGATATGATATGATATTATAATTTATTATATTATATTACATTACATTACATTATATTATATTATATTATAATTTTAATATGAAATCCCCAGACCATCTTTTAAATTCTGTAGTTGAAATACATGTGTTCCATATGCGGAAAATAAAAATTAACCCTGCTTTATATCTTTGCTGGGCAATCAAAGTCTAGAATATTTTATACTATACAAATGACAGTATTGCTCTGCCATACATAGAGGAAATGCAGAGGAATTATTAGTCAGGAAAATCTTTAGCAACTTAATACATTCCTTGTTGCAGCTATTTTCAGAATGGAAGTGATCATAGACTTGTCAGAATCTCTAAACACATGGGAAGTCATTCACAGTTCACCATTTTCTGCCTAGAGACTATGGGAATCATGGTAGGCATGGAAAAAACCAGCACATCGGAGAGGTTACATAGGAGTAGAATTCTCAGCTGAAGAAAGACGTAATTTGCATAGCACCTTCTTACTTATTATGTAAGCATTCCTAAATTAACTGAAATACTACACGAGCAATTTTTTGGTGGTGTCTACAAGTATAAACTGACTATTGATTTTAACTTTAATTTTGCATTTTATAGCAGAAAAAAAAGTTTATTGACTGGTGATATGAAAATAACTATGGGGAAAAGAAAAAAATCTTTTCCAGGGCTGTGGTAATAGCAATAGGGATTACAGAAATAGATAGGCATGTTTTCCCTGTAGAACTATATCAGATATTGGCACAAGAAGATAAAAAAATTACACATAAAAAAATCACACTGGAGACGTAGAGTAATTTTGTATGCCATGCTGTTTTGCTCTGCCTAGTACTTTACCATGGAAAACCCCAGAAAAATACCCCCACTATTGAGGAGTACTTCTGTGCACAAGTGATGCACTACTGGCCACCATGAAAAGAACAAATCACCTTCAGCTTTTAGCCTCAGGAAAACCAGTCTAGTTGGTGCTGAGTGGTTTCTCTGCTAACTCTAGGCCTGAGATGAGCTCTGGCTGTACAACTTATGAACTGTTTCAGCAGTTCTATAAGGAAAAAACTGTTGCACTAGAAACAACAGCATTAGTTAGTGTCATCCACTGCCTATAACACTGGATTTTAAGGAAAACAAAACCAAAAAAACTAACCCAATCAGAATTTTGTACATAACTGGATTTCAAGTAGCAGAGCTAGAGAGGAAAACCAGAAATAGTATGAGCCCCAGTTAATGTACTGCTTATTTGCATCTAAGCAGTATCAACTGAGCTTTTACTTTTAGAAAATGCCTGAGATATTTAATTGAATAATATTACTAGAAGAAAACTAAAAGTCCTCTGGGCTAGATTAATTTGGCCTGAAACTATCACAAATTAGCCTTTTTCCATGCTCCCTTTGATTCAGGACCAGAATACTTGTGCCACCAGCTGTGAGCTCAGCATTGTCCATCCGCAGTTCCTGAGCCCCACTCCCACAGCCCAGGGATCTTGTTTGCCTCAGGCTCCTTACCAGAGTGAGACTTTAATCCCCAAATGTTTGCAAATTCCTGACTAACAATAACAACCCAGTACCTCTTCCCTCCCTAACAGACATAATCAGTGTCATTGAGGCATCATTATTTAATAGTTTATAAACAAAAAGCCAACTTGAAAAAAAAAATCAATACATTTGTCTATATAGCTAGCATTGTCTTGAACTAAGTATGATTTTCGAACTTGGGCTTCACCTTTCCTCATTCGTACTAACAGCTGACTCACCTGCTGAAGCAGATTTCTGCTGTTCCAACTGCTGCACCCCCCACACAGACAACACAACCCACCTCCTTCACGTGCTTCCTGACAGTGCCAAGCACACAATTTCAGGATTTGGTGCTTTACGCTGTTGGTAGAGGAGGAGGCGGGTCCCTCAGCAGAGGCCAGGCCTGCCTCCACGCATGAGACTGACAGGGCCAAGGGATGAAGCTGAGGGCCCCTGCCCAGTGTCCCGGGATGTCCCAGAATGGTGCCGCCATTCCATATTCCCGACCTGGCTCGGCCCCACACTGCCCGAGCAGGGCTTGTAGTGCCCATAAGCCCTGACAAGGAGGTTACTGTGACAGAGAATATGTGTTTGCTGTGGTTTCTCACTGAATTACCTCATGAATGCCAGTGCTGGGAGTTCATGTCACCCTGGTGGTGAGAGCTGTGCTCAGGCCTCTTACGAAAATGGTTTGTGAGGGAGATAATGCTCTGGGGTGTTGTGTGCCTGGGGACTGAGTGTTTTTGTTCTCTGTGAGAAATGAATGTTTCACTCCGTTGAAACTTGAAGAATTTATTAACTGGCACTCAAGGACAGGTATCAGGATAAGCCTGAAACCCCTGCAGCAAAAACAGAGCAAAAAAACCCCCAAACCAACGGCACACACACACTGGGTGCTCCACAGAAAGAGGATCTCGTGCAAGGCACAGACACAGTTCTTATACAAGAGTCCACAATTCTGATTGGTCCATTTTTCAGTCTTGTCTTGACTGGCTCTTTTGTGGCCCATTATTGTCCAGTCGTTGTCCAGGGGTTGCTGCTATTGGCTTATTTGTGACTCGTTATAATCCAATCGTCATCCAGGGGTTGCTGTTATTGGTCGGCTGTTACACCAATGATCTTCTGCCTGATATGTTAATTACTTGTGGAAAGTTCTAGCTGCTCCCCCCCACCTTTAGAAGACTGTATCAACGCCACCCCAGTGGCTACATGTGTGCATTGCACTCGTAACAATATTTTAACACAACAATGGGCCTGTCACAACAACAATCAACTTAATTAGAACACAATTCACAATTAACTATAATAACCTTTAATTATACTCATGAACTTATTCTGCCGCAGTTAGCAACCTCTTCTTGAATCACGAAAGCCTATGTCGTTTATAACAGTCTCCATCATATTTTACATATTATTCTTTCTAAAGTCAGCAAGCCTTTTGGACAGGCCAATATGCTTACAGCTGTGTCAGAAGTGCTAGTGCCTTGGGACAGCTGGCTGCCTTGGTGTTGGAAGATATATGCTGAGAGCTGAGGCTTGGGGCTCCTGGTCTGTCAGGGATGTTCCAGCTGCCACTTCAGAGGGTTTTGTTCTGGGGTCACTCTGTGAGGTCTTTATGTTGACCTCCTGCTCTGTTTTAAGAGACTTCCTGGCAAGCTGTTCTGCCAGTCAAAGTAAGAGAGGTTTCAACCTCTCTTAAAGTAAATGCGGTAAATGAAAGTTGTTGTTTAAAATATACATGGGAAAAAAATCACCTTTACCAGGAGAGTGGAACTTGAAAAAAGAAGTTTGGAAAATAAATCCCAAATACATCTACTTTTTTGTGTCAGGAAAATTAATCCGCTAATACCAGAGGTTTATGTCCAAAAAGGAGACAGAGGAGTCCTGTTACTTTATTTGAAAGAAGGGAGAGGCCATGGGGCATTCCCGTGTTGTCTCTCAAATCGTTAGCAGGAGGATGCAACCTCCTTTTTATCCTAATTTCCCAACTGCATTTCCCTCTGTCTTTCCCTATTGGCTGAGGTACTTGAGAGGTACAGACTTCCTGAACGGCTTAATACAGACCCCCTTCTAATGTATACCTCCCCCCCGCCTTTCTCTTTTCCTGTGGAATTTATGGTTCTTTCCATTGCTTCTTTCATCTCTCAGAATCTCTCTTTACCTATCAGCAGACCCACAGTTTGTTTGTAAAGACAAATCCCTCTCACTCCTTTCATGAGTCAGTGGAATTACTCCCATTGTTTCTTTGACCTCTCGGTATCTAGCTTTTACCTGTCTGCAGACCCACAGTTTGTTTGTAAAGACAAAATCTTTCTCATTCCTTTCATTTGTCACACCACGAGTTAGCATTGCTGAATTTTACAGCATGTTGCATCCTGTATGTGTGGAAAATCAGTCTGTGAAAAGCCAGTGTTCACTCTTGCAGGAGACAGAGGAATCCTGCAACTTTATTTGAAAAAAGGGAGAGAGTCCACTAAGCCCGTGGGGGTCTCTCGAAGTTTTTGAAGATGCAGCCTCCTTCCATCTTAAACTCCCTACCGCATATTGCCCTCTTCCTTTCCTCATTTGCTGAGGTATTAGGAAGGAAAAACCCTTTCCAACCACCTACTACATTTTGCCCCTTGAACATGTATCATCATTTCCCCCTAAAGTTCAGAAGTTCAGGCTGTCTGGGTTCTGTGTATCCATCATCAGTTCACACTGTCTGGGTCCTGCCATAGACTTGTGCAGACCGATTTGTCTTTGTCCTGGTTTGGACAGGTGTTTACTAAGGAAGGCAGGAGTCCCCCTCCCACTCCAGAAAGGAAAAAAAATGTAACCCCCTTCCTCCCGAACTATTATAATTTTGAAAATGAGGGGCTTTCAGGCAAATATATCAGAAATAGGAATAACAGGTCTTTACTTATATATATATATATANCTCCAAACGCCAGGAGAGCAAAAGAGCCCCAAGCACTCTACCCCACCTCTTTTCCAGTTCTAAATCTCGAGGTGTCTCTGTTCCCCCACCTGAGAAGACGCCACCAAGACCAAAAAAAAAGGGACAATTGGGCTCCTCCCTTTTGGCTGGCTAGGTCCTTTGTTTTCTCTTAAGTACTCAGCAATCGTTCCTTAACATGGGGAAAAATTCCTTTGACAGGAGAAGAAAAGAACACATACACACACAAAAAGAAAACCTCCTCAACCCCCAACACTCTTATACCCTAAAATTCATGTCTGGGTGAAACTGTTTGGGCTCTGTAACAAACTTGCACAGCTTGATGTTGGTAGAGACGATAAAATCCATTTCTAAGATGTTAACACCTATTTTAAGACATTAGTGAAGACCCCCCCCACACCCATTCTTCCAGACTGAGTCTTTTGTGAAGACTTAGCACCCATTTTTCCTATTATTCATAAGGCCCACCTCACCTATATTTCTGTGCCTGACAAATTTCCAGTGTTCTATTAGGGTCTCCTGGTTGGAATTTATTTATTTCTTTAAAAGTCTTTTCCCTGATCAAGCATTTTGTTGCATTAATGAAGCAGTACGTTCTTGTATCTATAAGTGGAATAGCACCTGCTATACAGCAAGACAATAGGAAGCAATGGAAAAACATCTAAGAAAAAATCCCACCTCTTCCACTAGCAAAATCACCAGATGCATAGAGAAAAGAAGTATTTTGTAAGATCATCTGTGTTGCAGGAGTGCTGGATATGAGCCTCGTTAGTCTTAGGTTACCATAATATTCATTTTGTGACTTTTGTGCTGTAATTCAAAAGTGAAGCAGTCTCACTTTATTGCATTTTTTTTCCTTTTAGAATAGAACAATGTGATATTTAGAAGTATTTTTCAGTTTCTCTATTTTTTTTAAACCTGCTCAAGATTTCTGTTTGTATACTGTAAAATGTTCCTTGCAGTGTTGTGTTGCTGATCCTGCTAATTGCTGTGTAGAACTGATGTTGGTTCGCTGCTAACACAGGTATCCACTCCTGTTTCTGTCTTCCTACCAACCTGTGCTGAAAGCTTGCTGAATCAGAGTGTTTAGCTGTCCTGGTATAACACCCTGGAGTTTTAAAGATGGGTTTAATATTGGCACCCTGTGTGAATCATTCAGCTTTAATTCTTCAAAGAGATTTTAAAAGAACCAGCAAACAAACCTAAACCAAACATCTTCTGCTAGATCCTTACAGCCCAAGAATCTTGAAGTCATCCTGAAGGAACATTGCTTCAGAGGGAGATGGCAGTACAGGACAATAAGATACGAGTTTGGTTGCTAGATGTAAGGACTAACTTTCATGGGAGCAGAACAAATTGATTTACCATGAAATGGAAACTATCAAAATGAGTAAAATGCAAGTATGAAATCATTTTGGCTTCTTCTTTATTGCTTCTCTTCCCTTTATCCAGAATCAAAAAGATACCACTGTAGATTTTTTTTTAAATTCAAGATTTATATATAGTTCTAAGCAATCTTTAGCAGTTGCTTAACCCACAAGTTACAATTAGGATTTCATCCTTAAGGCAGTAATGGTAGGAAGACTAGCTATCTGGTGGATCTAGCCATATCTTAGCTCGGTGTTTGTGTTTGTTGGTAAAGTATACATACAGAATTCTTAAGATGGTAATTTAAGGAGAAGGATGATAGGCTTTCAGGTCAGCTCCTGATGTTAATCAATAGAGCTTTCCAAGGGCCAGGTTCAGGCAGAGGGAACACCATGATGCGATGTTATACTTCAAAGGCGCTGAACCTGATAATGTATAGGTGTATATAGTTGTAGGTAGCTACATCACTTGTTGGGGAAACACTGTTCGGAGTTAACAGCATGCTGCCTGGGCACTAACCCTTTTGATCCAAAGCTAGAATAGGTTTTGTGTAACACAGTAGGTTTCACAGTGCTGCAGCCGGGTGAAACCTTTCAGACTAATACACATTTGAAAGAAATTGGCTTCAAGTTTCTATACTGAATGAAGTGTTTGAAACTTTAAGTACTCTTTCTGCTGTAGGATAAGAACTAAGGTGAGACTTACGTGCAAATATTCCCCAAGCGCACTATAACAGGCTTGCTGTTCTTCACGTAGTAAATTTTTTCCTATTTGTTTCGCTTAAGAAAGTAGTTAGAACACCATAAGCACCTTTGTAGCCCTGTTCACAGCTGTGGAGGGAGGCATGGCAGAGCTGTGTTGTATTATTTTGAAAGCTAGGACACTATACCACTGTAGATCTTGATCAGCCTACCAAAGTTAAACTAAATGTTTAGGATGAGAGTTGTAGTCTCACTCTTACAAGTTTTGCTCAGGATGCATATTTCTGTCTGCAGAAATCCTGCTGGGTTTGTCTGTGTGAACAGATACATCCCAGAAGCTTGAGCAGATGGGCTCACAACTGTGAGTAGGGCTCTTCATAGCTAAGGGCAACTTCTGACCTGTGTCTTGTCTCCTCTGAGAGGCTCAGCTAGAGCTTTCTGCACTGAAACCACGTGTGTTTGAGCAAGACTCAAACTCAGGAAAATTAATCCACAAACACCAGAAGTTTATGTCCAAAAAGGAGACAGAGGAGTCCTGTTATTTTATTTGAATAAAGGGAGAGGCCATGGGGGATTCCGCTGGCCTCTCTCAAATTTTTGGAGGGCGCAACCTCCTATCTATCCTAAGTTCCCGACTGCATTTCCCTCTCTCTTTCCCCATTGGCTGAGGTACTTGAGAGGTACAGACTTCCCAAAATGCCTAATACCTAAGACTCCTTTCTAATATATAACCCCCTTTTAATTTTTAATTCTTATGGAATTTATGGATCTTCCCATTGTTTCTTTCATCTCTCGGTATCCAATTTCATTTATCATCAGACCTACAGTTTATTTGTAAAGACAAATCTCTTTCTTTCCACTCATCAATCAGTGGAATCTTTTCCATTATTTCTTTTATCTCTCAGTATCTAGCTTTTATCTACCAGCAGGCCCACAGCTGGTTTGTAAAGGTAAGTCCCTTATTCCTCTCAACTGGGAGTGAACTGCTTGCACTGTGGGAAGCAGCAGCTAAGGCAATGGGTAGGGGAAGGACATAGTCATGATTGGTGCTTATAGCCTATCCAGTTTCCTCGATTTCTCTGATATTAGTAAGGGAGAATGAGGTCAAACCAGTTTTTTACCTTTATATTTAAAAGCAAAAGAAGCTTCCAGGAAGGTAGAAATTGAAGAAACATGTCCCTGTTGATGCAGACATGACACAGAAGACCCCAGGAATGGTTTTCAAGCAGAGGGCTCTTTATTCAAAACTCCAGAGACATTTTACAGACTTTGCTATGTTTATCATTCATGTCACTCAACTATTGGCTGCTTAACTACTACAATGGATTCATTGGCTATCATTTAGCTACAATACACCATTATTAGTTACCGGTTACATAAGCGTCCTAAGCATTCTAAGCATTTAGAAAACACCAGCTGCAACTGTGCTGTTTTGGTTTCTTGCTTCTGTTAACACTAAGTGTCTCATGGTACAAACAAATTGCGCTAAGATCAGTTGTGTAGTCAGAGAGCCTTACTGACCTTTTGTTAATTCCCACAGTTCCCCCTTTCTGTTTTTCAACAAGAAAGGCAGCGTTTATGGTCCTCTGCAGGGCCCTTTGCAGAAAGGACAACAAACACGGCACAAGGAGTAAAACAGAGATGACAAGCACAATAAAATATCTCATCTTCAGGAGGTCTTTGATTGGCAAATTGCCAATCACCAAACAGAGCATTGAACCAATCCGACTCACTCTCTTCCCTCAACTTTCAAACACCTATTTGTAGTTCTTTAATACTAGCAAACATCGATTTAGAGTGGTCGGAAAGATTCATGTAGCACATGCTATCATATTCTTCACAGCCAATCCATGTGCCAACAGCAGAAAGTCAATGGCTGCTTTATTTTACAGGGTAGCGCATCTAATAGAATCTACATCAGTTAACAATCCTGCCAAAGCAAGCGAAGTAGCACTAGTTTGCTTAGTAAGCCAGCAACCTAACTTATTTAACAATCCCAATGCTTTCCCAGCAGCTACTCCAGAGACAAAAAGAGAACTTAAAACACGTTTGCCTAAACTCCAGAAATGAAGAGTGTCATCGCAATCTTTTGCAAAAGAATGCAAGGACCGTTTGTCACGAATCGCATGCGTGTACTCTACAAGCATAGTTCAATTTGGAGCAAGCAGAGTCAGGCGGCCAATAGTACATGGTCCACCAGTCTCACCTGAGGGTAATTCAGGCCACACGCTGTCCCCACACACTGAGAATACTCCTCGAGGTAATTTACGTGGAGTGTGGTGTGAGGCAGCTTGGTAATATGTAATACCATATTGATTTAAAACTCTCCAATTGCACCAATCTGAAGCATTTCAAAATATAGGATTTGCTGGTGACACGTCTTGAGCACTGGGACAACGTGGGTTTCTCTAGCACCAAGTTCATGTGTCATTAAAAAAGACACACGCTGGCACCCTTATTGACCCCACAATATCTATTTCTTGTGGCTCAAGGGCGACAGGGAGTGTAACATTCCATGCGTCAATGTCTTGAAGACACTTTTTCATAATACTATGACAGGCAACATATGGAGCATGGCCACTGGCCTCCTGAACTATCACAGAAGGTTCAAACGGTACTCCAACCAAACATTAGTGAGAAGGCCATTGCAGTGTTGCGAGCGACATACACAATGACAGCTGGTTTAGGGTGTTGGCAAAGGTCACCCACACACTGTCCTCTGAAATCAGTGGTGGCATGGTAAGCCCTTGCTCCATCTCAACCTGAAGCAGGACTGTCTACCAAATGGCCCACATTGCCATCTTCTTCCCAAGGTTGGCCGTTGGCTTCAGGATGCCTTTGATGTCGTAGGTCAGGGCAGACACACCTTGCAGGTACCCAACGCACACCAGTATCTGTGGCAACACAAGCATACCTCCGCCCCCAAGTGACAAGGTCCCATGGGCCTTCCCACTTGTTAGTAATTAAATCTTGTACCCACACTTCTGCTTGGGGTAGGTGCATTTTGCAGCCTGTAGACTGCAATGAGAAAAAGTGGTTCAAGAGAACAGGATTATTAGAATTTGGTGACACTGTAAGGTGGCTGATTGTGTATAAAGCTTTTGCCAACTGGCTCTGTGGGGTTTCTCCACCCCTTTCTCCTTTCTGTTTTTCTAAAACACATTTCAAAAGACCACAAGCACACTCAATAATAGCTTGACCAGTGCGATAATGGGGGATACCAAATTTATGTGTCACGCCCCACATTTGCAAGAACTGCAGTGTCTTCTCTAAGACATAGGTAGGATCATCGTCAGTTTTCCCAGAGGAAGGTATGTCCAAAACAGCAAAAGCCAGCCTCGAATGTGCGATGGCATCAAGACTCTTTTCTCCTGTGTGTGCAGATGCCACATGGCAGAGGAAGAAGTATCAATAGAAACATGCACGTACTTAAGGCAACCAAACTCGTCAATGTGGGTAATATCTCTCTGCCAAATTTGCAAGGCCTGTCGGCCTCTGGGGTTAACACCTGCTGGTAAAGGTGTGGTGAATCCCTGACAGTCAGGACAGGAATTAACAATGTCATGAGCCTGACTAGGCATTAGCAGAAATTGCTTCTGCAGAGTACGCACAGTCTGGTGGAAAAAGTTGTGTGATGCTTTGGCTTGTGCTACTTTATTAGGTTGCAGTGCCATCCACGCAGGGTTGGCCAATTTATCAGCTCTGGCATTACCTTCTGCCATAAATCCTAGTAAAGTAGTGTGACTTCTAATGTGTAAAATGTAATAGAGATGGCTTTGGTTCTGAATAGCACATCACAAAGTTTTCAATAGCAAGAAGAGAGCAGCATTATTAACTTCCTTTAACAACAAGCAATCAAGGCACTGTGTAATGTCTGTAACATAAGCAGAGTAAGTAACAAGGTTCAGTGGTACATGAGAGAAGTACTGGAATGCCGTGGCCACGGTCCTGACTCATGGCCTTCCATCATCTGCCACTCAGACTCGTCCTTTCAGGTGACAGTCACCTTTCCCATTTTTCCTAATCCATTAGTGAAGACTGCGAGTCCTTGCAATGGCACATGGCTATTTTTTGAGTGTAAGGACAAACAGGTTTTTTTGCCAATTGCAGCAGTGTGTGGCTTGGCAAATCATAAGCAATCTGCCCTTGAAAGTTTTTCAATGCACTCTGCAAAAGAGCACTGTTCGCAAAACACCATTCGTATTACTCTTTTTGAACGGGAAATATGACTTTTACAAGGTGTCTAGCCATCAATTGCAGACGCTTTTGCCGACATTTGATGATCAGTTGGGCAATCAGCTCAAACAGTGTAGGTGCTGTTTTCTTAGGCTGGTGAGGCAAAAAGAGCCGTTCCAAAACATGTAAGGGATCAGGCCATTGTTCACTCCACTGTCGAGTGATGCCTGTAGGATGGAGATATCGAATGACAACAAAAACAATGATATCAATGGAAAGATCCACTCGATATACCTGACAGGTGAACCTTGTCTAATGCCCATTGTGCTTCAGTAGTCAAGGTTCGTGGTGAATTTAAATCTGGGTCTCCTTTCAATGTATCAAGCAATGGAGACAATTGTGCTATGGTCAGCCCTAAATAAGGCCGAAACCAATTGATGGTACCTAGCAATTTCTGAGCGTCATTCAGAGTCTTAATTGCATTTTTGAACTGCACACCTTGATGTTGTATGGTTTGCTCAAGAATCTTGACTCCTAAATACTTCCAAGGATGGTGTCGCTGAACTCTCTCTGGGGCCACTTGCAGCCTGTATGACAAATACAGCAAGCAGTTGAGGCTGTATCGTCAGCAGTTCCTCCTTGGCTAATGTTGCTACCAATATATCATCCATATAGTTATAGCAATATGCACCAGGAAACTGTTCACGAACAACAGAAAAGGCCTGTGCCACATACCATCTACAAGTGGTTGGGCTATTTTCATGTCTTGTAGCAACATCTTCCATTGAAATCTTTTCACAGATTCAGCAGTGAACTGAGAGCACCGCGAAAACAAACTTTGGTACATCTTTAGGG
>VYZQ01051919.1:274-91366 GCA_013400655.1 Mystacornis crossleyi
ATGGTATAGATTTGGAAAAAAATAAGAGAAAGAACCCTTCAAAAATACTCAGAGGAGAATTACAAAGTTGAAATTAATGCAAGTTGCAAAGCACTTTGAGGTAGCACTTAGTGGTGGGCGATTTCCATTACCATCTACACCCAAAGGTGCATCCAACAGTCCCTGGACTCTGCAGAGAGGAACTTACTGTGATGATGTTGGATTTTTGAGGCAGAAATGTAACTGGTGTGTTGGGAGACAGCAGCCAGTCACTGGGACACTGAAGGTAAAGGGAAGAAGAAGAGGAAGAGGTGCAGGCTTTTGAGTCCAGAGCTTGCTGGAGGGCAGATTTTGATGAGGGGTAGTTGGCTGTTGTTCTTTATTTCAGTTGTGAGTTTAGTGAAAGGAAGCTTTTATTAAAAAAAACTGTTTTAAATAAATACAATTTTTTTTTCTGTGTGCATACTTGAACCTTATTGACTGTTTCTCATTCTAACAAAAATGACCCTTGATGAGTTCAAATATTGTCTAAGCGCTCAGATTAAAAAAAAAAAATCGTAAACTCCTTAGGAACATGAATAGGACGGAGGATGAAACCTTACTGAAAAATAAACTGTAAATTGTAGCCTCTTGTCATAGACCTATTTTCCTGGATGATTTTCTTCACAGTATCCTCTGAAGGCATTAGCAAATGCCAAGGACTTCTTCTGAGATTATTGGATACTGTGTCCTGCTGTCACTTGTCTTGGAAGCCACTTGGTGTGGCTTCTCTGCCACACTACCCAGGTACAACACAGCTGGCACCTTTCTCACTGTCCCTCTGGAATATTGTTCTTGATTGAATAGAAAATCCTTGCCCTGTTCCAGGTCCAGGTCCGACTCAGCCAGCAAGGGGACACCCATGTGTGCCGTGATGATGCATTGGGAGAGTCACTGCTCCTCTGCAGAACGGGCTCATTTTGTGTAAAACTGGTCTGGTGTGTGAGCATATGGCTTCTATAAGTCTTAAGTCTTGTCAGCTGAACGAAGGAGCCATGAAATACAAGGTGATTTCAGCAAAAGCCAAATGGGGATGGAATAACGCTGGAACTGGATGGTGGTTTTGTTCTGACTTGTGTGCAGAGCTGTTGGTGTAAGCCCCAGCATGAGCACTCGGCAAGGAAATTGTACAAAAATTACTTGCCAGAGGCTTGTAGTTTATGCCTGTATACATTTCTGTGGTGAAATTTCATGCCTGCTGGCCAAGCCAACTTGTACTTGGCACTTCATCGGGAGACTCCTTACAAAGGCGTGCCTGCAGCCTTCCTGAGACTCCACTGCTGGAGCCTTTTCCATTGGCATCCCAGTTCTGCTTTTCATTCTGGGACACTCAGTGCCTTGGAGGATCCCAGAGTCAAATTCATAATCAAAAATGTTTTTGTGGTATTCCAAGGCAATGTAATTTTGCATGGGTGTGCATGATATAAAATGTGGTTTAACCCCAGCCTGAAGCCAAGCCCCAGGAAGGCGCTCACTCGCTCCCACACCAGCAGGACTGGGGGAGCACGGGAAGAGTAAAAGCCAGAAGACTCGTGGGTTGACATAAATATAATATAATAGGGAGAGCAAAAACTGTGTGCACAAGCAAAGCAAAAGAAGGAATTCATTCACCTCTTCCCATGGGCAGGCAGGTGTTCAGCCATCCCGAAGGAAGCAGGTCTCCATCACATGTAACAGTGACTTGAGAAGACAAATGCCATTTGAATATCACTCTGAATATCCCCCCTTCCTTCTTCTTCCCTCAGATTTATGTGCTTAGCATAATGCCATAAAGTATGGAATGTCCCTTGGGTCAGCTGGGATCAGCTGTCCTGGCTTTGTCCCCTCCCAGTTGTGCTTGTGCACCCCCAGCCTCCTCTTTGGTGGGGTGAGGAGCACACAAGGCCTTGGCTCTGTATAAGCACTGCTCAGCAATAACAAAAACATCTCTGCATTATCAAGCAGTGTTCAGCACAAATCCAAAACACAGCCCCATAGCAGGCACTGTGAGGAAAATTAACTCTACCCCAGCCAAAACTGGCACATAACTGCTGAACCTTAGAGAAGAAAAATCGTTAAGAAACTCCATATGGAAACACATTTTTCTAATCCTCTTTTCTCATGGCTTCTGATTAACCTAGATGAGGAGATGCTTTGGAAAATCCAGAATGTATTAATGATTTGCATGCCTAATTTCTGTCCCTAATAATGAAAATTTTCCCCTGAAATGTCTAAAGGCTGACTGAACAATCGGAATTTCGCTCAAATAAAAAATCACAAAAGCATTGCTCCTGGGGTCTGCAAAAGAGCAATAAGGTTTCAGGGGGTAGAGCACAGCATTCTATGGGGAGAGCTTCTTCTCATCCCAGTGAGGTCCTGCAGCTGTCAGGGAACATGAAGACATCCTCCAAGACAGTTCTTTGGGATTTCATGGTCTGACTCCTAGTGAGATAACAAACAGAGTCCTTCTGCAGAGCAAAAGGCAGGTGTGAGCTCAGTATATACAACACTATGTCTCTACTAATGCAGTAAGGTGAATAAATAGCTTGTGCCTTGCTTAATAGTGCAGGACTTCTTACAATAAGTCTTACAACTCACTGCAGGCAGCTTCTGAGTTGCGGTCTTGTTTGCCTTGGAAGAATTGCTCCCAATAATGGCTGTCTGCAGGCACATCCCGCAGATTGTCCCACATGGTGATGTAGTTCTCTGAGGGTGAGTTCTGCAGCAGCTTGAGGGAATAATTCGCCTCATTTAGCACTGGTCTCCACTCCAGGTCTTCCAGTGTAGCACAAAACCACATGAAATTCAAAAGTTAGACCAGATGCCAAAAGGAAGAGAAAAATAGGGCATTTCCTACTAAGCTGCACCTCAGCATCACTGCTGGGTGTGAGTGAGGGGACCAGTGCCCTGGACAGAGCAATCTATGCACAATCCTTGCCTGCAAGCACGGGGTGACGGGGGTGAAGCACTGTGGTGATTGCAGTGCCCGGTGCTGTGGGAACTCCCCTTGATCTTAAACTGAAATACTGCACAGAACTGTTCAAATTAGAAATAGAAAGGGAAGCACAGGTAGCAGGTATTGTCTTTTAGATATTTGAGAGGTGCTTCCTCATCTCTTGTACCCCTCTCCAGCGTATTTTGTCACATGGTACCTTTAAAATGAAAGGAAAATTAGCTATGGGCACCACAGTGTCTCCTGGCCATGCACTGGGACACCTTACTTGTCTTCTCATTCTGAATTCAGTTAAGAGACTCCAGTTTAGGCACTGACCACCCATATTTATGTATGGCAACAGTGGTCATAATTTTGGCCTCTGTGGAGCTGGCCTTTCATGACTTAGAAAGACAGTGGGATTTTTAGCCTTTCACATCCTATATGTGGTTTTAAAAATTAGCTCTTGTGGCATGTTGCTACAGCTGATTCACTACATTTTCTTGTCAAAGTTTTCTGTTCCTCTGTGGATAAAAGCTGTGAAGGACTACTTGAAAGCTGAACTACAGTCTGCTCACCAAGTGGCAGCACAGCTTTCTTCCAGCATCCTAGAAAAAAGCAGCAGTAAATCTCAGGCCAAGTGTCATATGAGGTAAGAGAGTCTATCTGACATAATTTCTTTCTTAGAAACTTTCAGTGTTGAAAGTCTTTAGACTTTGGCGTATCACCAAAATCCACAATCCCTAACACAAAATTAGAAGATATCTGAAAAAGAGGTCCCTTTCCAGGAATGACACAAACAGAAATGAATACAGTGAGAGAGAAAAATCTCCCACTGTTCAGGATAGATTAGACAGAATATTTCCCTTTTAAACTTATGGAGCGCTAGGGATTTGATCTTAGAGAAATTATTATTTTCCAGTTACAATTCTCAGACCCGAGTTCTGCTCTTCCCACAACTGATTATTTCCCAGAAGTCACATTTTTCAAATTTTTGCTTGCTTTCTTTGATGCTGAACAAGATGAAACCAGAAGTCTGAAGAGGAGAAAAGAACTAAGACCCTTAGCTCTGAAGAAAGTCCTTTCCCCTTTCCTGCACTTAGCAAAATTTAGTTATTTACCAAAACTGCTATAAACACAACATTTTCTACCCAGGCAAATTCTATCAATGTTGACCATCATCAGTTTGGCTGAATTTTACCATATGCTTTTAGGCCAATTAACATAAAGGAATCTGCTCCTACAAAAAAAAAAAAAACATGGTGCAGCTCCAGTTCACATTTCCAGTTCATTTGCTTGTGGCTTTCACAGAGATGAGCTGTTTTTCTATTCTTTGGTAAAGTTTATTATACTGTGGGCAGAACATCAAAGGGGAGTGCTGGACTCAGCTGTAGAGTGAGCCACAAGGGACACACTAGTACACTGGAACGGTCTGGATTTTTCAAATGTTAAAGATAGGAAATATTTTAAATCCTTTTTCCCCTTTCTGCTGGATGTGCTGCTCAGTACACCCTGCCCATGTCTGTGGACAGAGAGCTGCCAGCTCCCTTCAGGACAGGTACCCTCCATGGGGCCAGCAGCCCAGGATGGGACATGCTGTAACATCCTGGGGCTGGCAGCAGCAACCAGGGTGGGGATGTCCAAAATGGCTGTTGGAAGCAGGCTCACCTGACACTACATTTGGAGGCAGATGTCAGCACACTGTGTGCTGTCAAAAGAGTGCAAAATCCATCCAGGCTGATAGTGGCTATTAGTAATGACATAATAGTCCAAGGATCTTCTACAGGTATTAAAAGACCATCTTCTACAGGTATTAAAATTTAACCTGCAGCCTGTCAGAGATATTCCACAGCCATTTGGTAGTGGATGACAAGGATATGATGGGAAAATGATTATCACCTGGATTTACTGATGGCTGTCACCATGTGAACACAATACCCCTTTATTCACTATGATACAAATTCAGCATGTGTGTGTATGTTCGTGAGCTATTCCAGCCTTGATGAGAGTGTGGTGTTTAAGGATCTCTTCTGACAGTGGGAGAGGTGAGTTTAAACCCCTTAGGGGAATGGAGGATGAAAACACCAGACACTTAGGAGAGCTTTCATCACAGGAGGGTTATGTGAAAAGGTGCGAAGGAAAGGACTTCTCCTTAGACCTTGTTTTTGGTGAAATTCTTCCCCCTCTAGCTACAGGCTTTGTTTATGTGTGTTACCAGCACAATAGCATGAGCTAGAAGGTCACTTGTCTCCCTTTGGACTTACATGACATTATTGCTAAAGCCAGCAGGCTGGAAAATGGAAAGCTTTCCAGGTCTGCCTCGCCTCCTGTTAAAGACAATCCAGGAAGCTGTGCAGCCTCTTTGCTGAGAGTTATAACCCAGAGTTATACGGCATCATGTGGTTACTTGCTACCCTTTAATGCATATTTGAATAAAGAATAGTTTTTGAGGGAAGTGTGTTATTGTGAACCTCTGAAACACTGGTGCTGGAAGTTTGTCCCCTCCACCTGCCCCTATATGCTCAAATCTCTCTCAGAGAGCCATTGGTCTTATTGTCAGTTGTCCCTCACCATCCTGGTGACTGCTAGGTAAAGAGAAACAAAGAATAAAGGTTCAAAAAGAACCTTATTAAAGACCAGGTTGGATGCTCAGTTGATGTGAGCTGGCACAGCTGAACAAGCCAAGACAACTGCCCCACAGCAGTAGAAGAGGTCCTCAGCTTCAGACCTCGAGGAAAGTGGTACATATGCTCAGGGAAAAGGGAGACTTTAAAAGTGGCAAATACTTCTCTCAGTCTGAAAAGCAAACCTCAGTCTCATTTACTTCAGAAAAATGGCAATGGTAAAATTACATTTATATTGTAATTGAGAAAAATTGGTCATAACAATACAAGCATTTTCCAGTCATGATCATACAGCTGGAATTTTGTCAAAAAAAGGCAGTGTTGCTTCAGTGTCAAGGGGACTTGTTGGTGTGAAGGCTTTAAAGATGCTACAGCCAGAGTCGGAAGCATTGCCTATCATTAAAGAAATGTAACCTTTTCCTTTGAAAGGCTTTTTCAATTTCTTATGATTTCACAGATTTTTAAACCAATTCTTCATGCTGGTTGCTTATTTTCTGCTGAACTGTCTGGGAAATATTTCATCAAAAGTAATTAAATCCTTTCAAAAAGAGTAACTGGGAAAAACTGCTTTGCCTATAGTGAAAGAATAACCCTGTATCCATATTACCAAGCAGCTGCATGTTTTGCAAGGGAAAGGCAGGTACTGACCACCTCCGAGGCCTCTCACTCAACACACAGAACTATTGGCATGTCCAGCAGCCAAGTGTAAGTCCTTGGTTACCTGAAGCCCCCCGTGCCCTGCTCAAGTCACTCGGAGAACGACATCCCGTCTTGGGTCTAACACAAGTGATGAGTCAGTTAGGCCTGACAACAGGGAAGATTAAAACATGACACAAGGACTGTGAGAAGAGGTGGGGCTGAAACACCAGCAAGGCATATAGGGCCTGAAAACACGACAAAGAGGAAACTGTATTAAAAGAAAAAAAACAAAAAAAGATGGAGCAGAAGGAATCGCTGAATAAAGTGGAATGAGGAAGTGTGAGTGTGTCTTGGTGTCTGTGTGTGTGTTTGCATGCATGAGCATGTGTGTACGGGCAGCCCAGACCTTGCAGAATCATAGAAGAAAAGGTAATGAACTGGGGAGAAAAAACAGCCCAGGAAGAATCTAGGAGATAACATGGAAATGTCATTAATCTTTTTTCAATTACTTTGTACGTATAATTAGTTTTGACAATTAGCTTTCAGCTTGTCACTGCTGAAAAATGTTTTTGGAGAGAGTCCACGGAGCAGTATTGAAGGGTAAGGTAGAACCTCATCAGCTGACTTGGGCATCTTGTATGGTACCTATTTATTGCTCCCTAAACTGTATATAAGAGCATGACCTGATTTTACCTCTTGTTCTCCCATTGCCTTGTGAAGGACCAGGAGCCAACACTGTTACTCACTTGCAGCAAATAAAGCAGCTCTGTTTATGCTAGAATATACAAGTTGCATCTTTTCCTAAAAATCTTAATTCAGCTGGCTTGATTTTAAACTATCAGCTGGCCTCAGGCCTCAGGCCTCAGCCTGAGGATGAACTCAGCATTTCGGTGATGGAGCGAGGACTGTGTGCAGATGAGGCTGTATCCCACAGGGGAACCTTGCCAAGGGGAAGAAGTCCCAAGCTGTATATGAGACAGCCTGTTGGTCACATACTGAGCTGCCTCACCCACTGCCCTGTTTCCAGTGGTGGCAAGAGGAGATGCTGTTTAGGAAGACCATGTGAGGCTGGTTGTTATGTGCAGTCCTTTCCTCCTAATATGCAGCATTCATAACTGTTGGATTAGGGATACTAGAGGGTATGCTCCTGCCTTATCCTTTTAGCATAAAAACATATTAATTTGTCTAATGCATTTCTGAACATGCTAATACTGTCTGCCTCCGCAAGCTCCTGTGTTGGCAAGCTCCAGAGGTTCACTGCTCACTGTATCAGCAAATGCTTTCTTTTATCTCTTCTCACCTATCTTTTGGTAGTTGCCTCAAGTGTCCCCTAGATCCCATACAAGGTCCTTGTAGATAACAGTTACATGTTTGGTTTAACCAGCATGTTCATCATTTGGTAAATCATTACCTCACTCCACTGTCTCCTTCACTACTGAGTGGAGTCTCAGTATTTTCAGTTTTCATAAGGCAGCAGCTTCAAGACCTCAACCATTTTTGCTGCCCTTTACAAGAACGCACCACAGGGGTTTTTTGAGTTTCATTTGTTTGTTTTTTATGTAGCAGCAACATTACACCCTCCGTCCTGTTCCTAATAACCTTCTTATGAGTTCCAGCATTTTACTGGATTTTGTTTGCCATTGCATACTGAGCTGATGATTTCAGAGAACCATCAGTAATGGCTCAGAGGTCTCTTACCTAAGTTATTACTCTCAGTTCCAGGTATAATGTGGATAATTTTTTCCTAGATGCATTGCCCTGGATTTATCTATATTAAAGTTCATCTGCCACCTTTGAGCCAACTCAGTTTGGTGATGTCTTCATGGCCTGCCCAGAACTTTACTGTCTAAAAGAAGTTAGTATCACCCCCAAACTATGCAATGACAGCAACTCCATGGTATGAGCTGGTTCAGTTGTCATTTTATGTTAGTTGATCCGTTTAACTTTTATAACTCCATAGGAAAAAGAAAACCCTCCAAAACCTCCTTAAGGTTTGAAGGCTAGTTTCTATTTCTCTAACCTAGTGGAGCTACATGGATTTCAACCACAAATGATTTATAGAAGTCAGTCAAGTCAATTGTGTCCTGCAGGGAGAAGAGTGAAGGATAATGTGTCCAGCTACTTCTTAGTTTCACAAAAAGGGCCTTGGCATTGTATTTGTGTCCTGGAATTGTTCTTGATAACTATGACATTTGTAATATAACCATAATGCCAGAAGTACAAAGTCACGTATACAGCTAAGTTGTTGCTGTCTCCTTATAATAAAAAGATGAAAAAGCAAGCCTGGTTCTTTCAGATGAATCACCTCAGTTGCGGTGAGTAGCCCTAAGTGCTGGAAGTTTTGTTTATTACGGATGAGGGTTGGCAGGCGCTCCGCAGTGCTCCTGGCAGGGCTGTCCCTGCCGCGGGAGCGGCTCCCGGCGCTGCGGCTCCACCTGCCGGTGCCACCGCCCTGGGCACCCGTCACTCACGGGCTGCCGGCAGCTGCTCTCTCCTCTTCGGGGCTCTCCTCTTAGCAAAAAAGCTACAGTATATGGGACGGAAGTAAACTCAGAATGGATCTCTTCTCCTGCTATCCTTTCCGCCAGCAGACGTACTCAGATCCCTGACAGATCCCTGTAACTTGGTGCTAAACGTAGAAGTTTTTCATCTTACGAGCTTTATGTGACACTGTACCTCATAGACCCTGCCCAGCAGTGCCGACCCTAAACCATTCAGAAGTTATACATCAGGTCCTCCAAAATAATGAGATTCTACAAGTGCTGGATTTTTATCTTGGTGTCTTCACACTTTCTAAGTCTGCCATGGTCACAAAGGCTATTTGTCCCTTAAGAGCAGCAGCAACATATCCCAGCAGCAACTCACCCTAGCAGCAGGATCCTTAAGAGAAACAGCAAATGACACAAGGCCAAGGAATTTGTAATTCCA
The DNA here is from genome assembly GCA_013400655.1 of Mystacornis crossleyi. Lineage (NCBI taxonomy): Eukaryota > Metazoa > Chordata > Aves > Passeriformes > Timaliidae > Mystacornis > Mystacornis crossleyi. The sequence continues at coordinate 9,395 of VYZQ01051919.1, forward strand.
TTTGTTTCAAAGGTCAGCTCTGCTTAATGCTGAAGGGAAATTCTGCTCATACTTCCATTAGTGAAATTCCTCACTGGCAACTAGACCTCAAAAGAAGTTGCATTTATATAACTAAAAGAACAATTTGTCTTCTTTTTCACCATTAAATTTCTCTCTGAGGTAACTGTATTTTTCTAAGAATATTTGCTCCATCCAAGACTCAGACTTGTTGTTTGAAAATTTCACTATTGGATATATTTAATCTTTATTTTAGGTCAGGGGATGGATCTTGGACTTGGCCCCAGAACAGCTGTTACTGCTGCAGGTAGGTCAGGTGTATCTTTGAACTCAGATTATTCTGTACAAGTCCTCATCCTTTCTGTCCTGCAGCTCATTCTGTGTCCATGGTAATTGCAGCCAAGGAATGGAGGTTGAGGAAAACTATTCCTGCCCTTCTCTCAACTCTTAGAGCTGGTAACAAGTTGGAAAAAGGACCTGCAAACAATTCTTTCTCCTCTGCTCCTGAATTTTGGGTTAAAGTATCTGGTGATGATTCACCTTGCGTCTTATTCCAACAGCCCAAAGCTCTAAACTGGCCCTACAGGTTCCCCAAGGCTTTAGATCCCAGGCCAAGGTATCTAGTTTGAAAAACAGGTATATTAAGGAGCTAAGTGCTGGGTTCAATGCCAGATTTTATACAGGAAGCAATTGTAGCCAAGTACTGATGTCTTATGCTCCTTTTCTATCCAGTAAGCTTCCAATCCTATTTCCATAACTTTGTATCTTATCTTGGTGGAACCACCTCAAGACCATCTATGCCCACAAGTGCTACTGAAGAGTGAACTATATTCCAATACACCACATAGTTTTTTGAATTGTCCAGCCTGTGTAGATCATGCTGCAGATCTCTTTTTGCTTTCCAAAAATGGGGAAGAGGCAGGGAAAAAGGAAGACGCTGTTTTAGATCTTACAGAGGCATACAGATGCAACCTAGCTGGGGTGTCCACCTGTACCCAGGAGTTCTGGAAATACTTCCAGGCCATGCAGTTTGTGAGGAGTAAGACCTGTGGTATCATTAATTACATTAGTAAGTTATGTTAAAGTATGCTTTCCACCTGAAAAATAATCGTGAAGAAAAATTACTGTGATCCTCCTGTTGGACAAAACATGAGTCAGCAAATCTTCCACACTTCTACTGTATATGGAAATAAAACACTTTTTGCCTCATTAATTTGTTTCGCAAAGCTTATTGAACCCAAACCACTTGTAACAAAGTGATGTTAAAAGCCAGTCATTGGTGGGCACTGCAAGCAGAACTGCTTAAGCAGGCAATCAGATCACTGGGAAATCCCAGCACCTTTGTCCAGGGCAACACAATTGTGGGAGGTCCCAGCTCTGCAGCAGGAGGCGTGCAGAACCTTTAAGGTCTCCTCCAAACCCAAACTACTCGATGCTTTTCTCTGCAAGGTATGCAGAGCTTTTATCAGGTTTGTTCTGATCTGCTGTTTCTTATGTCACAGCACTGGTCCAGTGACAGAGACCACACCTTGCCGAGACGACCAGGAAAAGGTGTTTGGATCAGATTAAAATCTGCAGTAATTCTTTTAAGATTGCTAATAAAGCTGCAACCGTAATCAAACCCCGTATGGATCCATAGGGTTCAGTCCTTGCTTAAGAGTATCTCTGTAGCCAGGCACAGTAACTCTGGATGTAAGTGTATGAACATGTTGTCCACAGTCTCCAGAATCTTTACCAACATTTGCAATTATCCCATGGCAAGAAAGATGTTAAAACCACACCTCGACATAACCTAGTTTGATCATTGTGTTCCCCTGAAAGGTAGCCTGACAGGTTAGTTGCCAATACTTAGCTCAAGTTTCTGAACTGAAAGGTGCTGTGTCCTGGCAGGCTGAAGGCAGGTAGTATTTTGCTAGCACCAAGAATTTAGGGCTCAAACATGTTGTGTAGCAGGGAGCATCTGAAACCTACAGATTCCTGAGGACCTTTATCCTCTCTTAAAATGCAGAAGGTAGATCAACACCTCAAACAGGAACTTCACGTAGTCTATTTACAATTGGATAACCAAAATTTGTTAGAACACCCGGAAACTATGATGTTTGATCTATGAATGCCAATTTGGCATGTTAGACCTGCCTTTGACTCATAATCCTCGACAGTCATTCTGCCTTTTAACCCCCTGTAACTAACTGCCAGAGTAACGCCACCATGAGAGAGACAGGAGTGGGGTCAGGTCACATACAACCCACACTACAGTGCTTCCTTCCAGCCCACAGTGGGCAGCCGTAGGGGCTGCTGGGTGAGGCACCAAGAAACTCTCACTTGAGATGCCAGGTTTCCTCTTCCTGCTCCACCACAGATCTCCTGTGAGAGGCCTCTGGCAAACAAGTTGTTGTTCAGTGTCTCTGTGTCCAAGTTTTCCACCTGTGAAATGGGAATAGCACTTATCTTCTTTACAGAAGCACCCCAAGGATAAATACAGTAATTTCTGAGCCGGTCAGGTTATAAGGGTGTTTAGATAAACACTGTAATTGAGCAAAAGAAAGTGGGAGAAAAGAGAACAGTCATGCTGAATTCAGCCTCTTAAAAAAAAATAAATACTTTCCATTGCTGTTTACTAATTTCAGTACGTAAGATTTGCTTTTTCTTCTGCTTTTTTCTTTCTAGTTTTCTTTATGTCTCAACAAAGACTACTGTGTCACGCCCAACTGTACAAATACAACTAAGAAAGAAAGACAACATGTTCTCACTTTCAAGTTTTTCTTTTTGTAAGATTGAAAAGAGCAATGTTCTATTTGCATCTCAGTCTGAGAACTAATGGTTCACTGTTACCTTTAGACCTGGGAAGCTTTCCTGTATGACTTGGGCAGCCTGGCAGAGGAGCGTGAAATGATCAGGACAATTTTGTACAGAGACTAATTTCACAGTGTCTAGATAAAAATGGAAAAACAAGTTTTAAGCTCTCTTAACATTATTTTTTTGAAATTCAGATGGAGAAATTATGAATGTCAAAATTCTTTAAAGTTACAAAGCAAATGTAAAACTACAATTAGAGGAAGTGCAACAGAAGTCAGCATTGTCATCTAGTTTTGGAAGCGAAAGAGAAGACGCAGGTCTAGTGATTATCCAGTGGTTTTTCTTTTATTTTTATGAAGGGCACAGGTTTGTGTAGTCTCTGGTTCTGCCTCTCTCTTTTAAAAGCTATGGTTTACAGCTCTGTTTTAAGGCTGCATTTTACAGCAGCACGTTACTCATGTCAGGAGTTACAACCGATGTACACAGCCAGAGAGAGAAATCATAAGAATCTGATTAGACCGATCCTGTGCAGATCAGTAGTCCTGCACGACCTGTGTCACTTTGGATTATTTCCAGACATTCAGCAAGGCAGAAGCAGAGTCAGGACTTCTGTGAAGCACACGCTATGCATATTTTCTGCCAATATTCTAACAAAATTTTAGCTTTCTAATATGTGCACTTTCATTTCTCTTTAGAAGGAGAATAACTGCAATAACTGTTAATTATCTCTGAACCCTTTGAAGAAAAGTCTCCTTTGAGGCTCCTTCTTATTTACCAGCAGCTACCAAACATTGCTATCCAAAACACCATGAAATACATTCTAAGAGTAGGGACCTACATGATACCTTAGATACTGCTGCACTGCAGCTTCACATCAAATAGAGGTGTTTGATGAAAACACTATTTGGCATCTATGGTCTTGATCCTTTCACCTTAAATTAATTGAGATAAATTATCTCCCTATGTCCCCTCCTATGCCTTCCATTCTTTGGAGAGGTCTAAGCTTGTGTCCTTCAAGGTCATAGGCTTGGAGGAATTTTCTTACAAGGAAGAAAGATTTTTTAGAACCAGCTTGCACATTTTCCCTGCAATATCTATCGCAAAGATTACATATTATTCCCATATCAGTATTTGTATACATCCAGCATGCACATACCATTTCTAAGTCACACCTACCTTTCTAGCTCCCAGTATAAAGCAATAAAAAATTAACTACTGATTTTTTTTTGAAAGAACATAACTGCATGTTCCAGTTTGACTATCAGTAGATCTTCCTCAAAGTACAGCAAAACTCTGTCCATACGAACATAAAAATTCTATTCTTTCACTCAATTTTACCTGTGAAAGTTGTTCTTCATTACTGTAGTTTTTACCTTTATCTCTTCTCTGTCCTTTGTTTGTCTTTGATACTTAAGAGGGAAAGTTCAGTCTTTCCTCACTATGCAAACAGTTTCCATGCTACGCTAACCACACTCTGCTATCTGGACTTCCAGTAGTAGATTAAGAACCTTGAACAGCACTCACCAATCATGGGTTTTACACCTCAGGTTTGAACTTGGGAGGTTAGATACAAATGCCAACTAAGCTTGGACAGCTCTTTATTGACTCCATATGTGGGATTCATATTCTGTAGGTTTAAAAAGGCAAAACATTAAGATCTGCCCTCCATGATCGCAGCCATCTGCAGAGATTGCAAAGAGTGCAGCTGTGGGATGCACTGTCAGTGCTGTGCAGGGCACAGCCAGGCTGCAGGATACAGCAGAAACCAAATCAAAGATCAGCATCTGTTTGAAATGTTGTAACTGACTTTACTCTTCTTACCAATACTCATGCAGTGTCACATGGCACACTGGCTGTGAAACCAGTTAAATATACGTGAAACTAGCCCCAACGCAACTGTGCCTTCTCACAAAATCCTGGCCTCCATTTTGTATGTCTAGCATCTGGCGAGTCAGAGTTGCAAGGTAGTTTTTTTGATAATTTCCACAGACAAAATTAATAACCAGACTACTGCCATAAATATATTAAGTAACTTTAATGCTGCTTAGCATAAGTCTTTGTTGTATACTTTCATCCATATACTCCAGTGTAAATGTATTTTATACAATACGAAGTATTTTTAAAAGTATATAGCTCTAGATAAAATGTTCACAAAAAGTTTCAATGCAATTAGAGAATTAGGAGGGAAAAAAATCAGCCAGAGTACAAAGTCTTTGGAAGGAAAAAACCTTCAGGAAACAGATATATGACAACATCCCATTGTAGTAATTCCGGACGACTGAGTGGTTCCACAGCCAGAAGGTGCCGCTCACTCTTGTGTCACCCACAAGAACCTGCCCTGGGTCAGCAGGGCACTGCTGAAGGTGGGTGCCCCTCAGAGATCCTTGTACCTGACAAGTTTGATAAAGTAACCTCCATGGCAGACACCCTTGTTGACTCAAGGAGAATGAGTAGGCCTGGACAACCACTGCTGGTTTCTGCAGAATAATCAGGTGCACTGGCAAGATGTAGTGAACAACCTGTTCTACAAATGACAGGGAGCCTTTATTGTCCCAGCTTATCTTCTTGGCGCTATTCACAAAAGCAAAAATTATTTACTAGCAAAATAACAAAAAGCTTCACCATGTGCAAAACGACATGAGTGTCACGGAGCAGAGCACAATGCTGTAATTTAGTTTTGCTAAATCAATTTTCTATATATAATATCAGATGTCATCATACACCAAGATATTCAAGAGAGGCTCAATTAAACATCATTTGTGCGTAAAGCAAACTCCATAGTGGGCAGACTGCTTTGCATTCCACTGCTTTCAGTAAGAGGTTGCATAGGCATCTGTCCAAATGAAAACACCTTTGCAACACCGCACGTTTAGAATGCAACAAATAACACACTGCGAGAATTGAGGTCAGACATTATTCACTATTTGGTAACATTCCATTCAAATGATATTGACTCACATAATACCTAACAAAAGCAGCACTTGAAGTAGCAAGAACAAAGCTGTACTCTCAACAAAGTTAAGCAGTGCAAAAATTCCTGTTAAACAAAAACATACCATGTATATACACACACAACACAAATGCACTGTTTTGTTTTGTAGTATAAATAGATCTGATTAAGCTAAATTTCTAAAACTAACAAACGACTGATTGACAGTCCCCATTTTCATCTAGTATGGAACTGTAAGCTTTAAGGATCAGGTGATCCTAGCCAGATACAGCTATAAGAGAGTATAAAAAGATTTCACTGGATGGTTTTTTAAAATATTTTCTCTGTACATCAAAGTTAATAACAAATATATATATATACTAAGTTGGAATTTCAAAGTCAGCTTGGGCTCTGATCATGCAAAGGGCAGCACACAGAACACCCATGACTCTACCAGGAGCCTCAAGGCCCTGCCTGTGTGGAGTGCACTGTAACACTGCAAAGCACTTAGTCCCAAGACTTAACAAGGGGGGAGCTTTTTAGCTGCCTGTGTAGTTAAAATCTTGACTTAGTTTCCATTTTCTTCCTCTTCTGGTGTAGCATGGGAGTTTTGCTGTCTGCTAATGACATATCTCTTTATTCCTAAACTCTCTAATACCCTACAATGAGTTCACTTACAATGAGTACACAGTGAAAGTAAATATTAGAAAGGGAAGAAATGAAAACTTGTTTTCTGTTGAGGAAATCCTGATTAGGGGTTACTTGCATTTAAAACAGATTTTAAGAAGGAAAAAAAGAAGTCTTTTTGGAATTAAATTACAGTAAAACAGACAAGTAGCACTCAATTTGATCTGAAGTGGAACACGTAGGCATTAACCTCTCTTCAACTGTTATTTAGCCTCCATCTCCTTAATGCCAGGGCTGTGCTGCAACCATAACAAACAGCTGTTGCAAAGGCAAAAATCTAGAGGAGGAGCAGAGAAAAAAAAAAGAAGAAAAAAAGAAAAAAGTGAATCACACATACTGTTCTACAATATTTTCCTATTCTAAATGAATATAGGAACACAAGTGATTCAAAAGGTACCTCCCCCAACCAAAATGCTTAATAAGGTAAAGATAGGTTTGGGATCCTCTGAAGTTTTCTCAGAAAGTTCTCTGTTATAACCCCATTTTACTACTACCTCATGTTACTACTTTTCACTTGCCTACTTCAGCAGACATTTAGAAATAGAATATGAAATAGAAGTTCTGCATAAATTATGGTACAGAGTAAACGTGTGTGTACACTGTGTATTTCAGTTCTCTTATCTAGACTGATCAAACATCAATCTCAGATGTTTCCAACTGACTGCCTTTACCCCAGCAAACAAAGAAGACATCCCTCTAAAAAGCAGAACTCTTACATGCAGGAATACAGAAGCAACTCCGTGCCTGGCCTCCTTGACCAGATATCCAGCCATTAGAACAACTTCCCAAGCAATGCCAGAAGTTGCTTCTGCTCAAGAACTGAATTGGATAGATTTGAATCATGCCACAATGAAAGTGAGTATGTAATGTACACTGGACAGAAGAAATGAGAAACTGAATTTATGAAAAAACACTTCTCATATTGTCCAGTGCTAACAATGAATTCTGTCTCTTCTAATATACAAATTCAATCATTCTTTGCTTCACATACAAGTGTTAACTTGACTGGCTAAAATTTTGAGTAAGTGCTACACCAGAGAACCATCACCTGTAAAAAATGAACATATATGTATTTCTAATCATGGTATATAAAAGTCATTTTAAAAGACAGAATGTTAGCAACCTTTTTTCTTTTTGTCATGTAGCTCACAGGACTGTTGAAATGAAGTACTTATAAGATTAAAAAATCTTTTTCTGTATGTTTTGACTTCCTAAATATACACTTTTTCAAAAAATGCAAAGACACTCAAGACTACATTTATCTCATTCACCATTTTTCAGCATCTCTTAATTAAGATTTTTACTGAGGCAAGTTACAAAGAGTCTTTTCCTCCCCTGTCTTGATAGGGATTTGAGGGGCTTGAAGAACTGAATTCTCCCTTAAAAAAAATAGGGGGAATGGTTTCTTGGAGTGCCCAGTATTCTGTTGTCAGACAAAATGACTGAAGTGACCATATATTCAGTGGGATCTGAACACACTAAACTAGGACTAAAGAGGTACACTTAAGGGTAGAATTTGAGATTTTGCTTCGGATAAAGAACCTCCTTTAGTTCAGGCACAGCTGGGACACCACCTCTTGTCCTTGTGCCACCAGACTGGGTGTCCATGGCCACCCAGGGATCAGATGTGCTTGAATGCGTTACTCCAGGTGGGTGATGTGAGGAACTCTGGCCTTGGGACACCAACATGCCCACTTCACCTCTTCAGGGACTGGCTTGCCAAAGCAAAAGGCTTCTCCTTTCTATTCTGCTCCTGCAGACAGAACATGAACCTTACACCTAGCGGTCATCTGTTTTTATCTTAAGGTGAACTGAAAATGCTGACTGTGCAAAATTTATGGTGCACAGAGTTTTAAGGACAACAGATAACCACAGGGGGTTTTGAAGCTTAATAAATATGTACATTTCCCTGGCATGCAAGTCTCTGCATGGAACAAAAAATTAGGAGCAGTAGTTTCAGTTCTGTAAGTTAAGCCTACCTGACACACCTCTACTCGCCCCTGAAGTGTCCAGCCAGCATGAAAACTAAAGCCTGGTGTATTTTCTGAGTCAGCTATGCACACCCACATCACCAAATACATTGATTCAGTGATGATGCAACTACAGTGAGAAAAATGAATTCTGAGCTTACGCTATCAAGAAAAGCACTCTAATAATTGCAATAAGAGACAGCAGGGTCCTGACAGACAACTTTTATGTGTGATGTAGTAAGTATACGGAGTTTCACAAAGACCTAGTCCAATTTTTTTTTATCTCCATGGCATGTTCAGGACTATCTAAATGGTATAAAAGAGCAACTGAAGTTTTGAGCACTCGTGTGAATTTCATACTTCATCCTCTGCTAAAGGCTCAGTGGTTATCTTTTTCTTCTAATAACCAAAACTGTTTTAACAAAATACCTTGTCTAAAAATTGTAAGCTGTAGTGAACATATATTTAAAACACTACAGTGAAGAGTAGCAATTCTACACTATACTGAAGAGTAGCTAACACATTAGCATTAGCTTATACCAATATTTTTGCATATTGCTTTTAGGTACTGTTTGCTGCTCTCAAAGGCAATTCTTTCTCTCACAGCTCCTCCTTCTACTCCAGTGCGCTGTTAAATTCCCAAGCTGAACGGCTGGCTACAAGTGCTTGCTACAGACTTCTGTTCCCCTGATACAAATATATGAAACACATACCGAGGCAGCTATGCTTATGTTATATTCACGACCACTTAGAATCCTCTCTTGTGTGGTGGAGTTGAATTTGCGGGGTAAGTGATGCAGAGATGTAGTTGCTGCTTGCAGTAGAAATGCTCCAAAATAAAAGACAAAAGTAGCCCCATGGAAAATAAAATCCTAAAAAGCAAACAACAGGATCAGTCTGGGCTCCAATAGGTATCTAATTCTTCTCATCCCAGTACAAATGAAATCCAACACAGAAACATGAAACAAGAACTGATAACACTAACTTTAGATAAGCACCGTTAAATCCATCTGAGAGCTTAATCTGGACATGTTTTCACAGCTTCTTGCAATTATAAGCAACTCACTAACATTATTAGTGATAAAGGGCAGCTCTCCCTCTCCCCAGACTTTATATTCTTTCAAATTAAGAGGCACAGGCTCATCTTTATGTACACATGCTGACATTTTAGACGACCTTAAAGTTATTGGAGTTTATAGAAGTCTCCCTTCAGACAGATAAAAAAGAAGACATATACAGGCCAACTTTCTCACAATTCAAGCAGTACAATACAATCTTGCGGTCCCCTAAGTCCCTTCTCAGCTACAACCAAAGCTTCAAAAATCTTCCCTCCATGCTTAAATTTCACTTCTCTGAATGCCCAGAAACACCTCAGCTTTGACACAGCTGAAATGTCCAACTTCCCAGTACAATGAGATCCAAGAATTGAGGCATTTCCACAACTCTTTCTGACTTGGCTCTACCCAACAGTCAGTAACCTGACAGTTCTTCATGATGCTGTGAAATAAAATGTTCAAGACTTGAGAGGACAGGCTTTAGGATTTACTTCAAATATGCTTCTCTCCTGGCCCTCTCTAGGCAATTTCTTCCTCTATGATGAATGCTAACTGAACATAAGATTTAAATTCCTAACTCTCATTTCTTGGTTTCATTACTGACATATATAAAAAAGGTCTGGTGCCTTTGCAGGTCCTATTTCAGAGTCCAGTGTTCCAGCAGCAAGATCTAAGGCATGTTCCACTACAGTTTTAAAATGTCTAAAGTATTCTTCCAACATCTCCTCCTGTTATTCAGTCTGAAAAGCTGACATTTGCACTGCACTCAATTCTTGATCCATACAACGTAACTTTGTGCCTACACCTGTGAAGGTCTGCAAAAGCCACAGACACAATTTTTAAAATATACACAAGTATATGTATGCTTTTTGATGGTATCTATGATATGCAGTCTACCTCCAATACTAATGAATCCTTTATGAACTTTAACTTCACTTGAGTGCAATGGACTACTAGTACTCCTGGAGTGAGAACCCAGGGTACTTTACACGTGTCCAGCAGACAGCACTTGCCTGCCCTGGAAATCACTGTGTGACATCCTTACCTGCTGCCTGCCTGAGAGCAAAGTGAGAATGTGCTGCATTTCCCTGTCCAGAGAAATGCAGTTTCTTCACAGATGTGACATTTCCTTTTAACGGAAAGAATTTTCTTTTCAAACTCATTACTTGTTCCATATTTGATGACAGCTGAAGCTACTTAAAATCACACCTCCCTAGTCACTTGATAGGTTATGATATAAGCTGCTACTACAGTTCCCCATTCCACTTAGATCAGGACTGACTGCTTACAGAAGAGATATTTTTCAGGAATCACTCTTTCATTTCCTTCAGTCTACTGCCAAGCCCTCTAATTTCCTTCTCCTAGCAGCAATTATAGTGAAGCTCTGTAGCATCAGTAAGGTTTCACATTTACATGGTTATGGTTTCTGTGACCAAAAACCCCAAGATCTTATGAGGGACTTTTTTGGGGTTTTAGTAATTGTTATCATAGTGCCTAACTCTCCCTTGCCTCCACACTTGTATAAGCACTGAAACCTCAACAAAAGTGTATGCAAAACATTATCAGAGCAGCATGGTAAGTTAGTTCACATCTAATTTTGTAAATGAGTGTGTTGTGAGTCAGGCTGTAAAGGGCAGTACTTGTCATACCATCTGGTTTAATACACTGATGTACTGAGCCATGGAGTCCATCTTTTTCACTGTGTATCATCTTATTTTTTAAATATCTCTATTAGTATTAGCAGATATACTTACATGTATACTAAAGGTATTACTAAATGCAGGACTGCATTTATAGTAACAAAAATAGTTTCAGTGTTTCCAGCAATTAATGATTTATTTGCAAGAGAAGGTAAAAAAACCCTACTTGTGAAGTCCTGCTGAAGACTTTAGTGCCAACAAGTTACAAAACATTTGGGTACCTGAAAATAGTGGTAAAGTGTCTTCTCTTATTTTAGTTGACAGCTGGAAGGGGCTGGCTTTCAGCTACTAAGTTAGAGATAAAATGATTCACTCTGCATTTATTTAAGATGTTGACTGAGTTATGACAGCTTTTTAGATAAAGTTACAGATGCAGTTTTTATACAGATGACTCAAAGTAAAAAGTCATGTATCCATTTCCTGATGTTAAAAAATTTCCAGGAATTTATTATATACAAGGGGACAAAATTAACAGTACAAAAAATTACTGACAGTATCAAGTAGCCAATGTGCAACATACACACAATTGTTATAAGATGAAATTTGTATAACATTTTCAATCTATAAAAGACTTTGTCCTCATCCAGCAACTCTTAAATAGATGCATGATTGTAAACTGGCAAACAGTTTCAGTGAAACCCAGGACACTATTAATTTACTTTAGTTATGCACATGCTCAAGGGCTTTGTTGCATCATAATTTGTGAGGATGTTGCAGCATAAATCCCTGTAAAGGTCTCTGTGATTGTAACTAATTATTAGCCTAATTACTGCCTGTATTGTGCTGGAAAGCTGATGCTGCATGTATGTTAATTCACTATCAAAGTGCTAAAGTTTGTTTTTAATATAATCCAGTCTGTTAGCGCTGATGGGCTTCGAAATTATCAGAGCTCCAAACTCATGAAGCTTTACGATTTGCTTTAAAGAACTTTTGGTTTAAAGGCCTATCCATGAACCACCTGAACAGATAAATCTCTACAGATGTTTATACTGAAGCATGCAATTCCAGCTATGATCAAGAAAAGTGTCAATAGGAAAACTAAGCTGCACAGGAGGAAGGTGAAGATCAGCAGTTACAGACAGACAGTAGTTTGGAAATTGCAGTCCTTTTGGAAGAATTTTTTTTTTTTAAATTAAGAATTCTGATCAAAGTTTTGCCACCTCTTATTATTCACTTCCAGTAATATGAGTGTGATATCATCTCATGCTCAACTACTTGAGTACTAAAAACTCAAAGTAAAAAGCAATTAATGACAACAAAGGAGCCTGTACATTACCAGTCAATGACCTGAGGTATCCATGTGGTTGGCAAAAATACAAACTTCCTTTTTTCAACAGGAAGCTACAGTCTTTGAGAATTGTTGGCACAAGCCATAACAATCAATTACAGCAAGATTCAGACTTTGTCTTCAAAATGGAAAGCTCAGCAAAGAATAATTACATCTGTAGTGTCACCAAGGTTCCTCTAAGAAAGATGAAGATGTTAAGTCTCCTAATAAGATGTTAAGCTCTATCTTACTGCAGATTATTCTGTCTTTCACCACCTAAGGTCTAACAGCCACTCACCATTGCTGCCCTAGCTTTAAGGAATCAACCCAAAAGTCACCAGCAGACTTTCTTAGGAACTGGAGGGGACTTTCTGGCTGCAAAAGTCCAGTCTGTGCTATCTCAGACAACCACATCACACAGTACGTTCATAAATGCATCCTTTCCTTTACAATGATATTAGATGTATCTTTCTACATTCCATTATTCACAAGGTGTTACTACCACTTCTCTAATAGTCACAAAGTATTTTCTGGTTTCCAGTTCACAATAATTTCTCGCCATTTAAACCTATTTGTTGTCACACCTTGTTTAACTAGTCCTGTTCCTGCTGCTCATGCATTTTATGAGCTCAGAGAGGACAAGTGTACTCCTTCAAACAGCTTCAAAAGCTCCTTCAGCCTCCGTCACAAAACAGGTCCCGGATTTCCTCCGTCACCTCTGTAACCCTATTCTTTCTTTTTCCAGTTTTGAATTGCTGTTTGAAAAACTTTGTGCTAAAGCAGAAGGCCAGGTGTTAAGACTTAGGATCAACACTTCTCATTAAATAATTTTCAGTTTATAAAACAAAGGGAATCCTTAAATAAAGAAAAAAATCTTACCGCCTGGTTCCAGTTGACAGCAATTCTATTTGCATAACCAAAGAGGAACACAGAGAGGAACACAATGGAGAGGAACCACGCAGTCACCGCCACAAACATTACCCATCCCTGCAGCAGTGGCAGTGGAACTCGGGTAGAGGCAACCAAAATCCAGACTATTGTTCCAAACAGCTGCAAGGAAAGGAATACAGAGAATAAACTGAGAGATAACTTTTACTCAGTCCTTTCTGCCTAAGAACTGATATCACACATTACACATAATCAAACAACTCTTAGGAAGCAAGAGGAGACACTTCAAAAGTACTCAGAGAGCCCATGTCCTTCTCTCAGAAATGATAGGCTCTAAGTGGCGAAAAGACAAAGCTGCTCTGGAGTTCCTAAAAGCTCTTAAAACAGTCTTAAAATACAAACCCAGGTGATTTGTGTGCTGTTGCTGAAAATTTTACCCTTACTCTAATTTTAGGTAAAATACAGGAAATGTGAAAACACAGTACATGCACACATGCATACACAAATCTCTCAATATACAAATTAGCACAAAAAGGATGTACCTCTGATTTGGATTCAATCTCATACTGTTTAGTTGATGAGATACAGATGAGATGAGATACAGAAAGGAGATGAAACGACACCCATTTTTCAATGTATTTGTAATACCAAGCTGAAAGAGGACACAAACCAATAAAGTGAAAGAGAAAACTAGAATACAGAATAAGGTAAGTTGTACACTATGCTGTAAAGACTAGAAAAATACACAGCCTTCCAGAATCATCATAACTTGGAGAAGAATTCAGCAGTGCCAATTTCAGCAGTGCCAATTTCATTTCAGCAGACTGCACACAGCAGATGAATAGTAAGGACACTGTGCTAGGGATGGCCTGACAGAGAATTTATGTACTCTAAGGCTTCCCTGGTTTAATCCACTCTTGGCCTAAGGAACAGTACTATTTCTTCCTGCAAATCTTGCCTCTTAATAAAAAAGGATAAATGGAGCGAATCACAATTGTCATCTGTTTGTTTATATACAGAATGATTTAACTTCATAATCCAACCTGCTGAATAGTGACAACTAAAATCAATTTCCAAGCAAGTTACTTCTTTCCTGTTTAAATTCTACAGATTTACAACCAGGAAGTCAGAGGTTACATTTTCAGATTCAGAGAACTTTCTTTTGTATCAAGGTTGGATAAGAGATACCTTTCAAAAGATGCCTGCTATAAAATTAGTTGGTTCCTCTCTGGCGTTACACTGCAGCAGCACATATGTAAAGATACACTGCTAGTCTCAGTTCAAAGCTCCCATGGGTTTGTGTATTAATGTTCTCTAGGGTTCCTTTTTTAGCTGCTGTGAAGAACCAAACTTTCTCTGGTTTCACAAGACTGCAGGTGCAAGTCTGTTACTTGGTGACCAGAGTGTGATGGGCAGTGAGGAAGCAAAAGGGATAGCAGAAAGTGTCTGTTAAACAAAAACCAGAGACACATGAAATGTTTTCAGTATTTTGAATGTGTAAACTTGTAGGGTTCCTGAAAAATAAATTTAGAACTGTACTGTAGAGACTGCTAATCTCAGCACCCATTGTTGTGCTATTTCCCTCACATTACACCTGCCCACTTCAGCTTGGCTGTCAGATGTACAGCTGGTTGGCCAACCAAATCAACCTTTTGTCCCTACTGACTCTAGGCCTGATTTAGTGCCTGGATGTGTGCTTCGAGTTCCTTTCTCAAGTACAGTTTTACAGCTCACAGGCTGGGACTCAAGCAGTATTCTGCTCTAACCATTAAAAAACAAACAAACAAAAAAACCCCAAACAAACAAAACAAACAACAAACAAACAAACAACAAAAAAAAAAACCAAAAAACCCACAAACAAACAAACAAAAAATAAAACACCAAAATCAGATGAGTCCTACCAATGTTTTCTGTTGTTGTTGTTTTTTATCTCCCACTAATCAGTGGCAGTGCAGAGCCTCAGATGCACCCTCAGCTCAAAGGTCCTCAGCCCTGTGTACACCAGTGAGGTCTAACACACACATGACAAGGTCTAACACACACATGACATTGAACAAACTCGTAGGAGTCTGCAGAGGACTCGTAACACGCGCACAGACGAAACCTGGTGTAACTCTCCATGGTGCCTTTTTGGGTCGGGGGGACAGCGTCCCTCAAAGCCCTCGACAGCTCAAACAGCCCCGGGAAACCCATCTGTGTGAGGCGCCGTCCGCGCCGCGGCCCCGGCCCGCGGGCAGCGAACCAGGCGCTCCCGCAGAGCCCCGGCCCGGCCCCAACACCTGCCCCGCTCACAAAATGGCAGGTGAGCAGCGCGGGCCGGCCCGCGGCCGCTCCCCACCCCGGCCCCCTCGCACTCACGATCTCCAGGAAGATGACGGCTCCCGAGAAGGTGCGCAGGATCTCCAGGCCCGAGGGCAGCGTGACCCGCGGAGGCGGGAAGTAGGGAGCGGGGTTGGGAGGCGGCGGCATGGACGAGGCTCCCCTGGGCAACATGTTGCTGCGGCGGCGGCGGCTGTGCCGAGCGCGGCCAGGTGGGCGAGGAGGCGGTGGCGAGGGCGGGCGCAGGTGTGGGCGGGCCGCACCTCCCCCGGCCNCTGGGCGGCGGCCCCGCCGTGCCGGGCAGCGCAGCTGGAGCCCGGCCGTGTCCGGCCGGTGCCTCTCGGCTTCCCCAGCAGCGCGGCGCTCCGCGTTCATGAGTCCTGAATCAGGCCAGCCAGACTCGGGGCGCGATTTCCTAATGCCGGTTTGCAAAAGGTTGTTATTTACCTTCTGGTTACAGATATTTGGGGCTTCGAAATGGCGTGCTTGCACTTTTTGTTTTTTTTAAGGAGCCGACGAGGTTGTCCATTCAAAATATTGAAAACATTTCATTTGTATCTTCTTTTTGTTCAGTCTAGCTCAACTCTCCACTGTGCACAACTGCTTAAAAGTAATAGAAAATGTTTGTAAAAGTTCAGTGTAGAAAACGGTACATGTTCACCAGACCACTTATAATCAATTTTTTCTTGCGCTTCTTTGCATAAGCATCTTCTCCAGATGAAGGCTATAGCATCAGGCAGCAGTTCTCTTATTATTTCTCGCATTGTGACTTAGGATGGGATATCCTGTCTCTGGGATGACTAAGACTGAGTTTCACCCAGTGTTATCCCATGCAGTGTTTCTGGGTGTTTATCCTCCACGCACACAGCTGCGACTTTAGAGATTACATTTTAAGAAGGTTTCCTGCAGGTGTGTGTAGCTGCTCTAGAAGTTGAAGTAGCTTGTGCATTAAGACTATATGCCTTTCTTTTTAGATGCATGATGTTTCTCAGATACGCTTTTGTGATTGCAAGAAATGGCACAGCCTGATGTCTTCCCCATCCCTATCCAAGCCCTAGGTGGAGAGCAGTTGGCTCCATGAAACAGGACTCATCTGTGTTTCTGCCACACCATTCTGTACATAAATAGGTTTGTGATGCTTTCAAAATGCGGTAATAACTACTTGGCTTTGAAATCATGGCTTCTAAAGGAGGAAGAAGCAAAAGTTTGCATTGTTTCTTGTGCTCTGTCTTCATCCCTGTGCCTCTTCTAGCTGGATGCCTCTTGAACTCTTAAAGAAGAGATGTGGAGAAAATGAATCTCCTCTTAAGGAAGATACGAATCCCCATTAGGCTGAAGAAGGCATTAAGCCCAGCCTCCCCTCTTTTCTGAGTGCTTTACCCCATCAGTTATCCAATGAGATAATATTTTTTTCCTCTAGACCTATTTTAAAAGTGAACCTTGTGTCCCATCCTTTCATCTTCAGGAGAAGACTCCAGGCCCTGGAAGTGCATGCCTACAGGACCTGACTTGGGTGTGTTTTGGAAACGCATGGGATTCAGACTTGTGCCTAAGTGATTAAGCGTAGGGGGTTTATTTTTGGGGTTGCATTTTGGAGACCATATGTCCAATTAATTTCACAGTCTGGCCCTAAATCTGTTGAGACTGCCCTGCAGAGGGAGAAGTCTGAGTGGACTGGGTGGAAAACAGGGTTGATTAGTTTATGATTCAGAACAAGAAATATGATTGTCCTTATCTTACACAAAGGAAGTACAAATAATACTTGGTCATAAACATTTCCAGTGTTATTATCCAGCTGCACAGTTAACCTGTGTGAACTCCAGCAGTACTGGATTTTACTAATGATTACATACCATGTGCAGTCACTTTTTCTTGCTTGTACATACCATTTTTTTAAACCTGCACATTCCTTATAACACTTATTTTCTGGAATTTTAGTAGGTTTTCACAAAAAAGTCAAAATTTCACTTTCACAGCTAAGTATGGATGTACTGAGTAGATTTTTGGCAGTGCTGTTTCCTAAATCCTAATTATTTAAATTAAAGTGGCTGTTTAAATTATTTTTGCTGTGTTCAGGCAAGATGCACTACAGTGCCATGTGGAATTGCTTTTATACTGATTAATGTACTGTTTGAATCTTTAAAGAACTGGATTCTTTAAGAGATTAGTGTCAGGATTACATTTTTAAGTTTCCACACAAAAGCACATGTTTGTGTTAGACTGCTTTTTAATAGCATTTTTATGTAACTAATTGCATCTTGGCGTGTTACAAGGTAAATTAATGATGCAGCTCCAAGTCCACCAGAGTCAACAAGTAGACAGAAGTATATTGATTCACTGTGTATAGGAAGGTCTGTCTATACAACCACAAGGACTAAAAACTGCTCTTAAATGGCTATAAAAAGCTCTTTCCCCTTTGTGTTCTAATGCTAATGGTAGCCTAATGTAAAGGTCGCATAGTCACAGAACTATTAAACCAGTTGCTGTCAATTTTAGATTATGAAAAATAATTGATGATTTGATTCCATGTATAGTGATGTGCATATTATATATAGAAATGAAAATACCTTTTTTGGAATGCTGTAATTCTTCTCCCCCACATGACCAGCCATTAGAAAAATGCAGTAAGTTATGAAAATCTATAGTCAGCTATAATAAAAGATAAATTAGTATTTTGAAAAAACATAGACATGCATCCTATGGGATATGAAAATTACTTAACACAGCAGTCCTATGCAGCAAGATTCAGACTACCTTTTGTGATGTATGGCATGAGACTTCTAGAAGAGCTGAATATTAGTAAGGATACTAGAATAGTAGGTGAAAGCAATGTCAGTGTAAGAATTCATGGTCCTTAACACCTTATCTGTGTATGTTATCAGGAGCACTTCAGGAAGAGATATAATCTCATGTCCTCTGTTACAGTGTGCACAAGGGTGGCCTGCCAAAATGGCCGAAGAGGTGGAAAGTACAAAACAAATAAATGACAGTAACCCTATTCTCCTGTGGCTCTGTTTATGCACAGGCAGATTTCCCCAAACCAGAGTGGAGCTAAGCAAGGTTTTCCTGACAGTATTATTTCTTCCAGTTACCTTCTTGTTCTGGAGGAAGTTGCCCCCAAAAGTCATCTGTGTTTCTTTCAGGTTTAAGAGCAAAGCTGCTCTTTCTTAATAAGGAACACAGAGTCTCCTAATCCTATAGTTAGTTACATATCAAAAATAGAAAGCCCAGAGCTGATGACAGTAAAACAGGCTTTTTGTTTATGAATGAATTAGTTTAACCTGCTCCTGGAAATTGCATGCAGGATTCTGATCTCATACTGGTACAAACTCTGGAGTCATTCCCCTTTAGCCAGTGAAATTAAATAGGCATAAAACTGGTTTGCGTAAGATGAGTGATAAGGAAAGCCTGTAGCGTCATTTATGTAGTGTGTTTACTCAGTGGTAACAGAACTTCAGGGTCGTGGTTGGACCTATGCATATTATGAATTAGTGTGCAAATACCACCATAATGTTGGGGTTTCTTGGGAGGCAGTGCAACAGTTTTAATTTTTAACAGGCGGGGCCAGGCTTGTGAATGCATGCTGCCCCTTTTTGCATCACTACATTAAGGAAAAACAACTGTTGAAATCTCCCACTTCATCCAGTTGAACTGAGCTTGGGATGTGTGCTGAGGAGAGGAGGTGAAGATAAATGTGCCACCCGTTCGGCCCACCAGTCCCAGGGATGGCCGGTTACCAAACCAGTCCCTTACAGCGGTCTCAGAGCTCTCTCAGCAGTGATTTCTGGCTGGCTCATAAGGCTGTGGTGGTACTCTGGATATGGCTTCTTCCCACAGAAGTGTCTTCTGTGCCCAGAGCTGTGGGATGAAAGGTGACTTTGGCTCTCAGAATACCCTTTAAAGCAAGGAATCCTTAGCTGGCTGGTTAGGGGTGTTTGAGGGTCCCTTCACACAGGCACCACAGAGCTGGGAGGCTGGCATGGAGCCAGGGACCCTCCTTGGTGGAGTAAGCTGGTGTTGCCAACGTCAGACTGAGGTTCCTGCCCTGTTCTCATAACATTGTTTCACGTTCCTAAGGTTACCAGCACTTCATTTGTTTGACTTGGTGGTACTGCTGCTCTCTAGCAATATAGTATAACCTGCCAAGGGCCAATTTTCCTTTAATTTACTTTGAGAAATTTCTTTAGATGTGTGAGGCTGCAGCAAAGGTAAAAATGCAGAATGTCATCATAGCATAGAGGAGGATCCTGACCTGAGATGGTGCAAGAGGCAAGGTGGGTAGAGAGGTACCTGGCAGAGCAGAGAAAGTTACCTAATGGGAAAATGTCTTAAGAAGTCAGTGTTCCACTGTTGGCTTAGGTAAGCCAGCAGGAAAAATGATTTGCTTGGATTGTCCTCAGAACAGAATGTGGAAGTCTCAGAGGTGCAGACTGGGAGCATATCATTGTTGTAGATGAGGGATGAGTAAATAGCACTGGTTGTTTATGACAGAATTGCCCAGGGAAACAAGTAGACAGACTGCACAGCAGCAATGCTTTTTTTCCCTGTCCCACTCCAGCGTCATGGTATGCAAGAGGACCAGTTCAGCCAGTTACAGAGGAACTCAAGGAGGATGTGCTAAGTGCTGCCATTGCAGCACTGTGCCATTGGTATTGCTGGTAGCATGGGCCTCTTCTGAGTCTGTCATCACTCAAGACTTGATGCAGTAATCTTTACTCATAACGTGTTGGCCTCCGATCTTATCTCCCGTTGGGCAGCAGTAGGTATCTATTATTTTCATGAACTATCAGTGTTTTCAGGAAGTCACCTTTTTCCTCAATTGGAGTTTGTTTGCCTTTTGGAGACTGTTTTATTGAGCAAAATCCTGGCTAAAAACCCAATAGAAGGCAAAGGATAATTCAGCAAAAGGCAATGGTGGCTTTATTTTGTGATGAATGAATTCAGGAAGGAGAAGCATGGAAACATTAAAATATGATTGTATAAAAAAACACTGTAATGGTTTGAAATAGCATAAAAATGCTGCTGCAAAAAGAGTGAGTCTATAGATTTCAAAGCCCTCTGAGTTTATTTATTTGTAATTTTAAAAAAATGTTACAATGCATACACATAATTAGGACAACTGATGACTGTTAGTAGGATGGTAAAGAGCTCTTCGTATGTAAGTATGGGCATTGTTAGGGTAATCATAAGTAACATCTGTATTTTTAGTTAGTTTCAGTTTGCTTAAAACAGCAGGGTCTTATTCTACTGACATCTGTTGTTATTTACAGTAACTACTGGAGTTATAAGGCTGGGAGGGAGCTCTTCACCTACCAAATCACTGGCAGACCTGTAATCGTTTTACAGACTATGCGTCATTTCAAAACCGTCTCCAAGCCTCCAGCCTCCAAGCATCCAGCGTTATTGGTGTTCACAAAATTAATTAATTTCAGTACTACCGGAACAGTTTAAAAATAAGCACAAAATTTATGAGTCAGATACACTGCCATGTTCTATCTTCTGTATGGAAGGTACAGTACATAGACATTTTTTCTCTTTTAAATGATAGATGAAAAGCCATTATCGGGATTTTTCGTATTGATAAGAGAGGCTGATGCAGCTTCTAGAAACCTTCAAGTGATCTGAGCTGTGCTTCTGCATCTCTAGACACTCTATTGCTGTCCCATATTAATTAAAGGGAAAAATGAAAAGATTACAGTTATTTGTTTGTACTGAAAGAATACTGATTTCATTATAAAATTCAAATTGTTCATAAAGAGCTGTTCCAATGTTCTTGTGTATAGGTGATTTTAGGGATATTGGTACCTAGAGTGTAATTTTCCTGAGTGAAGTTTACAGCATTTTACATCCTGAAGGACTCCAAGGGTCTCAACTGAGATGAATAATTCATGATATATCAGCATTTGTCTCAAATACATGTTCTCTAACCTTGAACTTTAGATTATGGGTTTGCCTGTCCTCTGCAATGATGAACTCCCATAGGACAGTCAGGTGTTTTCAGGAACTGGATGCCCCTTGCAGAACATGAACCTTCCTTCTAATGCTTGATTTTCTCATGTCAAATATCAGACTGAGAAAATCTGCCTGCATATGTGCTCAGATCCTCTGAAAACCAATGCTGATACGGATGGCAAGTTCCAAACAGTAACTCTGAGTCATCAAGTGCTGAAACTACACCAGAAATTAACATAACACATGAGAACAGTATTTTTATTTCAGGGAATTACTGTGAATTTATTTCTGCAGGCTTATCTCAACTACTTAGTTCCTACTGAACCTTGCCTCAGATTCTTTCACAATGTTTTGGTAAGTTTAAGCATTTGATCAAGTAGGTTTTGATTCACAGGAAAACAAACAGGGTTTGGGGTTTTTTTTTCTTTTCTTTCTTTCATAAATACTAAACCAGTTAAACTGCATTCCTGTTGGCCTGACGTACTTCGTCCTTCGTGAAGAAATAAGTGTTACACACAGTATGTATGCAATTTCTGAATAGAAAACAATCTGTGGTTCTGCTGGCAGGTTTAGCTTACGAATCATCAAGGAAGGTGAGGTGGTTTGTGCTATCCTCATGTTGAGACAAACTCTGCTAAGATGTGGTTTAGACTATGAAAAATAAGTTAAAGACCAACTGTCTCACTTTCCCTGCATGATTTTTAATGTGACAACCACAGAATTTACTCACACAGATAATGAATATTTTATTTCATTCACCGTTGCTGATGATTTCTTGTATTCATTAGTATCTGGCTTTGCACTTTGTTCCCTGACATCTTTCAGGATGAACATGCTTGTGCACATGCTTCTCTTATGTAGTGAGTGTTTTCATCCACTACAGTAAATAACTCCTGACAGTGGACTTGCACATTGTTCTCAGAGGTGCTGGATGAGGGGAGAGAAAGGGATAATGAACCGGCTACTAGGAAAGTTTTGTAATTTATTTACAAGGCAGTAATTAACAAATAAAATCAAACAAACTTTAAACAGCAGGCTACCTACGCCTTTAAACAAAATTATTTTTCTACACTGGAATTTAATTTGGAATGGGACCTTATGCTCACATATCCTTCAGAGTGTTTACAGTCTGTTGCAGTGCATTTCAAATACTTGAATGGCCTTACCTTTTTCTGCCTACCAGTAGTTTTGTGGAGCTATTTAAGTAGCTTAAATTTTAATCCACAGGTATTTGGAAGAAGGATGAATCAGTGATCAAAAAACACAGCTCATTAATTTTACATAATAGCAAAAGAATAAATAGGTCAGTATTCTGTGCATTGCTGTACTAATAGGATAGTGTAATTGCTGTGTAGTTAATGTTTATGGGCTACTTTGAAGATGTAATTTGTTGTACGTAATTTGTCGTATAGCACTAATGTGTTCATACGTTTCTACATCTAGCTATGCTCGAAAAGAAATTCTTAACGTCACATGAAGTCCTTTCGGGTTTCTGGAGCACAGTGAAAGAAACCAGGCTGGGATTCAGCTGATCAAGTGCCTGTGTGTACCTCCAGTTACTGGCTAGACCATCCACTACAAACAGGAAAGAAATAGCCTCATCTGATGAACAATTTGTTTTGTACTAAAGTAGGTATCTGGATATAGATCATGGGAATCACTCGTGTCTGCTTTGTCCTTGGTTTTGCAGAAAATGTATTCTGCTGCTTCAGGTCCTGAGAAAGTTCTGTCTCTCCCGCAAACATGGACTTGCAGAAAGCTCTGGTGTTCCTGATCTATTGAATTGAAATTTCTTGTTGGACCTATGGCCAACATTTTAGATTGTCTCTGACAAAATTTAAAGGCTTTTTAAGACCTAGAAATTAGCTCACAGTGGGAAATAAATTCAGCAGCTCACATGGTAAGCATCCGCCAACTCTATTCACATTTTTCTGCACTTTTTACTTAATCTTCTACTGACTGACTGATCATCATTGTTACTCCTTCCACCCTCCACATAGTAGAGTGTTCCATGCACTCAGGAATGTTGGGGGAGACTGACATGAAGACTTCTTTTGTATGAAGTTGGGAAAATTAACATCTCTTTCTAGACAATTTACTGCTGAGAGGTTAACAAGATAGCAAAACTTGCAGCATCTAGTAAGAGAAAAAAAATGAACAGGGGATTCATCACTGAAATCTGCTTTCAAAAAGATATACTTTTTAGGACTCTTTAGGATTGAACTGTGTCCACATCAATAAAACCAAAGTAATGACTGACATCTTTTAAAAAGTTATGTTTGTTTTGTAAAACACGTAACTAAAGACAAATGGGACAAAAAAGAAGATACATAATGAAATTGCATCATTAGAGGTCGTGGCTCTGCAGATGCATCTATGATGTTCTGCCTCATACCAATGAGAAGCTACAGTCCCTTGACTCCCGAGCATCTGCAGGTCTGCACTTGATTAGGGACAGGACCTCCATGGGATTTAAGCACAGATACAGCTCTGAGGATGCTGAGGTACAGCACTAAAGGCCTTGGGGATTCTGAACTCAAAATGTTCAGACATGTTCACACACACACACCCCAGACACAGACAGTTCTGTGTGGTCAGCTTCTGTGCTTCAGTAGGCTGCTGCTGCTGTCTGCAAAACTGAGTGATGTGAGTTCCTGGTCCCACCCACCTAAAAATCAATTGAAACTTTTCCTCCCTATGTTGAAAGATCTGCGAGGAGCAACCTTTCCAGGCCAGGAGTGGGTGGGGCCTGGAGCTTTAGTTGGGCGCACTGCACACAGCAGGTATGCAGAAATTCTTTTACAATTTGCTGTTCTTCCTTGCCACAGAAGCATAAAAGAAACACAGATTAACCTACTGCTTTGATCTTGCTCATTCTTTTTTCCCTGTGTTGAGTAGTTTACGTATGACTTAAATAAGAAAAGAGGGAGGAAAAAAAGAAGTAGCAACTCATGGCTTCTGTACCCATGCAAACCTATTAAATCAAGACAATCTAGAGCAATGCTTTTCAAATAACCATGTTAATCCCTCTCTCTGTGACACATTTACTATTTTTGTCATCACACATAGTGTCAAATTGCATCTCAATAACGATTTCAGCCAGTTGAACTGCAACTGCAATGTACTATTTAAGACTGTATGTAAAACTACATAGAAATGCCTATATATTATTGTGGCTGTGGTCAAGAATGTGGCAATTATTCTAGGTGCTAAACTGTTTTTTTGAAAACGTTATTAAAAGTGGTAAAAGTAGAAAGAAAGAAAGAGAAAGAAAGAAAGAAATGGATCAGCTGAATGCCCATGTGAGATTGTTTGAAATGCTTGAGGAAAATGTATTCCTAATGGCATATATTGATTCTGTGATTATTTTTATTAGTTTCTAAAACATTTGATTTACCATAGGTATCTGTGCCTTATATGTGTTCTGAGCCTGGGGAATACAGGATGCTAATGCTTGATAATGTCACTGAGTGACATTCTTCAGAATATAGAAGGTCATGAATTCCTGGTTGTACAAGAGCAGGAAGCATGCTGAAGTATTCTTGCTATCGTAGGCAGCATTCTTGTTTTCACTGTACATCTACAAGTAGATTTGTCAGGAGGTTTTTGTGGCTGAACAGGGAGCTGGTGGAGCTCCAATAAGGAAAGGTAATACAGAGGAGATGGAAACAGGAACAGGCTACAAAGGAATAATTTAGAAGCATTACCTGAATTTGTAGGAGTAGCACTAGGAGATCCAAAGACTAAATGCAGTTGAGACTTACATGGGAAGCACAAGAAGAGCTTCCAGTGCTTTGTTAGTATAAAAGGGCTGAGCAAGGAATATGTGGAACTCTTGCTGAATGGAGGAGGTGATGTAGTGACAGCAGACACTGACAAAATGGAGGCATTCTAAGGTTTATTTGCCGTCTCTACCACCAGACTATCCCATGCATCTGTGCTTAGGGTAAGGGTTCAAAGAGAACTATCAGCAGTAGATGAGTGTTTAGATGGGGATTACTTGAGAGAGTTTGACCAGAAAACACCATGGGAGCAGATGGAGCACATCCAAGGTGCCAAAAAAAAAATTAGGTATTTCTGCAGGGCCACTCTTATCACATCAGAAGGGTTATGGAGACCATGGAAGGTTCCTAGTAACTGGAAATAGGTAAATATTGCACCGTTTCTTCACCAAAGACAATCTGGGGAGCTATAAACTGATCAGCATTGCTTTGGTCCCTGTGGAACTTAAAGGAGTGGGTTTTCTTGGAGCACACTTCTGGGCATATGAAGAGGAAGGTGATCAGAAATAATCAGCATGGATCTACCAAATGTAAATCATGTCTGACTGCCTGATTGTATTTATGATTCTATGACTGGATTGGTGGATGAGGGGAGGGAAGTGGATATCATTTACCTCAAATTTAGCAATGCTTTTGACATTGTCTCCAACAACATTCTTGTTTCCCAGTTGGGATGGATGTTATGGTCTGTATGGCTAAAAATTCATTGATTTGGCTCAGAGGAGAATGGTTAAATGTGTTGTTCTCTACCCAGACAACATTTTCCTGTTTACCTAGTAGAGTGCCACAGGGATCTAGAGACTGGAATGGTCCTGTTTGACATCTTTACCAGGTACTTCAAGGAGGCAATTAAATCCACTTTCCTTGGGTTTGAGATGACACCAAATTGTAGAGAACAGTGATTATGCTGTGGGCAGTGTTGCTGTACAAAAGAACCTAGGCAGGCTGGGGGAATGGGCCAAGAGGAACCTTATGAAATTCAGCAAGGACAAATGCAAAGTTCCTGTCACCTGGGAGTGCTGAGCCCTTGCATCAATACATGCTGAGGCCAACTGGCTCTCCTGCAAGGCCTCTGGAGAGTCCTGGCAGACAGCACACGGCCTGTGCACCAGGAGAGTGCCCTGGCAGCAGAGAAGGTAATGGCATCCTGGCTGTGCTGGAGAGAGCACAGCCAGGAGCTTGTGCGAAGAGATTATCCTCCTGCTCAGCACCTGTTAGACCACATCTAGGCACTGTGTGCTTTTGAACCCCTCCAGGAAAGGCAATGAAAAATTTGAGCCAAGTTTAGCTGAGACCCACCGGATGGTTGGAGTCAGAGCCATGTGAGGAGGAGCTAAAAGAAGTGGATTTATTCAGCACGGCGAAGAGGTGGCTTCAGGTGAACCTGATAGCAGCCTGCCAGGACCTATGAGGGTGTCTTCAAGAAGACAAAGCCAGGCTCTTTACAGTGGTGAGTTAAGTGGTGGGAGGACAAGAAACAGCAGGCATAAATTGAAACAAGAAATATTCAGCCTGGGAATAATGGAAAGAAAAACATGTGAAAAGGTTATACTGGGATTGGGTAAAATGGTTTAGGTGTCACACATTAACAGACCATAAATCGTCAATAGTCAGACACCATTTCCTGTGTTCCTGGCTCCATCCACCTAATATATAAACCTAAGATACTTTACCCACCACAGTGAATTTCCATTGGCTAGCTGTGAAACCTTTGATGTAGCCCAGATTCTTAATTATAGCAAGCATATTTTTTTCTGCAAAACATGGCTATAATATTTCAGTTAGTTAAGGCTGAAGCCTGTGTCCACAAGGCGTGGGGCAGGCACCTACCTGCCAGGTTTCCTCTGTGGTATAGGCTTTTTTATTTGGCCTGGCCTATGAGTTGAGCTTCTTGGCAGAATTTATTAACTGGGACTAGTGCTGCAGTAATGGGCTGCACAAGCACCTGCTCACACTTATGCCTGGCTGGTTTGAACACTGGACATCTGCTGTGCTCCTCTGCTGTCCCTCTTCTCTAGTTAGGAAAGGAACTGCCATCCCAAGTCTGCTTGTTTCAGCTGGCATGGCTCTGCCCAATGTTCCAATAGTGCGTAAAAAGGTTGGGTTTGTTTATTTTTTTCTATTTAAGAGAGGATTAAGCTGGTGTGGTAGGAGAGGATGAAGATGGAAGAACTGGGCAGTCCCAGCCTCTCCATTGTAGAAATCCAGCACAAGTTCCTCACTCACTTCCTCACTCAGCCATACAGCCAGAGGCTGTGATAGTCATTCCTTCCTGTACATGGAGCATGGCCCAGGATTATTCATAACTCGCAGTCACCTAAAAAAACCCTAAAGTTTCAATTTAGACATGTATTTCCTGATTTTGAATGTGTTGGATAGAAGCTGCTCTACTCTAAGGCAGAGTTTGATCCTGCAGCAAGGTGTTGCTCCACTTTTGCCTTCTCCCAGCTCTGAGTTTCCTCCTAAAGAAGAAGAAAATGGCCTGTCCATGATGGTTGTAGCATTAAGGACACCTCTAAGTTTTGTCAGCCAGTGGTCTCAGTATGGCCAAAGAGTTTCAGAATATGGACCTCCGTTCTGGTAAGCATGTTTTGGGACAAAAGTAAAGATGAAGAGTGGAGAAGTGATTGTGCCCACAAGCAGGGATATTACTGTGCCACTTCTTCATGACTGGTAGGAACTGACCTGCTGTGAATGAGGCTAGCAGCCTTGGCCTTGAACTTCTAAAAGGTTTCCTCAAGAAACTTATTTTTGAATTAGTCATTAATTCTTTATCATTACCCACTAATGCTTCTAAAACAGAAGTGTTTAGCTTAATGAGTTTATTACAATAGATCCTAAAAAGTGTAATTCTACCTAATTTTGAGGAATATCAGTTCCCAGAGAGGGAACAATTCAGGCTGAGTTATGCCATGCAAAGGGAACCTGTTTTCCCAAATACTCTCATAGCATAGAAGGGAAGCAATGAAAAGAAATGTGGTCCCACCCCTTTATTCACAGGTCTGAATAGTTTCCTGGAGGGTGTGTAGCAACACAGATAATTTACTGCTGGTAGCAGCAGGAGGTTTTCTGGAGGAACAAGTGTCAGAGAAACTAGATTACAAGGGTGGTTCTGAGTCACAGAGTTTCCTCGGATGCTCCTGTGTTGGTCAATGCTCAGAGGTGAACTTGGAGTCAAACTAACAACCAGGTAAATGGTTTGGAGGATTTTCCTGTATGGGGTGAGGTTGAAGACGTATGATTGTTTGGTTGTCTTCGCAGTGCTGTACTCAGCAGTAGAAGGGAGACTTGGAGCTGACCCTCTGCACTGCCAGCTGATGGCATGTACAGCTCTTTGTATACCCAGAGGAAGACTTTGTGCTCCTGACGCTCAGAGTGACCTGCAGGGAATGTTGCTGTCTGGTGCCTAGTGTCTAGCATTCTCCTTAGCTTCCAGATATCATTCCTTAATTTTTAGTATCAAGTGGGAAAGAAAACCTACAGATTTGCATTGCAATATCCCTGGAGTTTCTCTTGACATCTGCTGCTGTGAGGAAAGGCAAACCATGACAAAGAACTTGCTGTGTCTGAAGAAAAAAGCTCTGTCAGTCTTCTCAGAGATATGAAAATGCGGTTCTTTGTGGGCATTTTGACATGGAGATCTGAGTACCCACGCAGTGATAGCAGAGCCTTCATACTCAGTACTCATAATTTTTAGTGAATCCCTCTGAACTGCATGACTAAGTTGTTCAACCACACCTGAATCTGGGTTCTTGGGGGATAAAACCTGTTCTATAGCTTCTCCTGTGTTACAAAGGCACGAGTGATTTTAGCTTTAGATATTGAACGTCACTGGCTTCTGAGTTAGGGAATTAATACCTTCCTAGAATCACTTGTTAAACCAGCAATGCACGTGGTATAGCTTATATTACACGTGCCTGTTTACAGGAATATAGGAATGGTGTTGCTTCCTTTACACTGTTCTCTTTGTGCTAGACTTTTGTATGTTTATCACAGATTTTGGGGACTTCAGACACTAGAACTGCTCCATCTGTTTTCAGGTTGCCTACAAGCTGTGCAGGCTTGCATGCCTGTGTACCATTAATTCCTCACACTTCTGACCAGCCTGATGGATGATAGAGTTGAAAACAGAGATAAGTGAGACCTCTTCTGCATAGAATCATAAAATCATAGAATGGTGTGAGTTGGAAGGAACCTTAAAAATCATTTACTTTAAACCCCCATGCTGTGAGCAGGGCCTCTTTCCACTAGACCATGTTGCTCATCTCTCCATCAAACCTGGCCTTGAACACTTCCAGGGATGAGGCATTCACATCTTCTCTAGGTAACCTGTTCCAGTGCCTCACCACCCTCATAGTACAGAATTTCTTCCTGGTATCTAACCTAGACCTACTCTGTTTCCATTAAAGCTCATTCCCCCTTGTCCTTTCACTGTATGTCCTTGCAAAAAGTCTCTCTCCATTTTCCTTGTAGGCTCCTTTCAGGTGCTGGAAGGCCACAATTAGGTCACCCCAAAGCCTTTTTTCCAGGCTGAACAAAACCAAATCTCTCAGCCTTTCCTCNGACCTACTCTGTTTCCATTAAAGTTCATTCCCCCTTGTCCTTTCACTGTATGTCCTTGCAAAAAGTCTCTCTCCATTTTCCTTGTAGGCTCCTTTCAGGTGCTGGAAGGCCACAATTAGGTCACCCCAAAGCCTTTTTTCCAGGCTGAACAAAACCAAATCTCTCAGCCTTTCCTCGGAGGAGAGGTATTCCATCCCTCTGATCATCTTGGTGGCCTCCTCTCAACTCTCTCCAACAGGTCCGTGGCCTTTCTCCTCTGGGGACCCCAGAGCTGGATGCAGCACTGCGGTTGGGATCTCACTGGAGCAGAGTAGAGGGGCAGAATCACAGGGCTTTGGATGCAGCCCGGGACACGTTTGGCTTTCTGGCCTGTGAGTGCACATTGCCAGCTCATGTCCAGTCTCCCATCTACCAGCACCCCCAAGTCCTTCTCAGCGGGGCTGCTTTTGATCTGTTCAGCCCGCACCTGGGCTGATACTGGGCACTGCCCCAACTGAAGTGCAGTGCCTTGCACTTGGTCTTGTTAAACCTCATGAAGTTCCCATGGGCCACTTCTTGAGCCTGGTCCTTCTGGATGGCATCCTGTCCCTCAGGTATGTCAACTGCACCACCCAGCTTGGTGCCATCTGCAAACATGCTGAGGGTGCACTTGATACCTTTGCCTGTGTCATTAATGAAGATATTAAATAGCACTGGTCCCAATACAGATCCCTGAGGGACATCCCTTGTCACTGATGTCCATTGGGACTCTGAGCCGTTGACCAACACCCTCTGGATTTGAACATTTAACCAATTCCATATCCACCTAACAATCCACCCGCTGAATCCGTCTCTCCAATTTAAACAGAGTGTCATCATAGGGGACCATGTCAAAGGCTTTACAGAAGACCAGATAAATGCCTATCAGGCAATATAATTGCACAGCCAAATTACGGAGAATATAAAAACTTCTAAGTTTGAAGTTCGTCCTACTTTGCATGGAAGATTTAACAAAATGACTTCCAGTGATCCTTTCCACCTCAAATTATGATTCCAACAAAAGAAGGATTTTTTCAAGAGATACTGAAAATCTTTTCTCCCAGCTCTCAAGTCATTAGGGAAATTACTGGGACGCCCCGTACAGGTCAGAGATTAACAAAGGTCATGCTCTTTCCATCTGTGGACTGTGCAAAATCACATCAGTACTTCATATACCAGTGATCTTACTATTTCTGGAATTGGTGAAATTATATTCACCCCTGCATGCTCTAAGTTTACCCCTAAATTACACACAGAAGTGCCCACCCTAAAATGCATGTGGAAATGAAATAAAAATTCACAACTGGCTGGATGCCCCCTGCGGACCTGTGCTGACTTTACGGTCACTGATGACTAAACAGTAGTTACTCTTGTTTAGTCCAGTGATGTGAAGGCTCGATTGAGCACTGTCTCTGGTTTCCTATCCCTGATTTGCTTTCCCTACAGTAAATGAATGAGGATGGGTTATTGTATGTACAGCAGGTGCCAGGCACATTCTCTGGCACTTTTATTTCCTCTTCTTGAGGAATTCACAGACAAAGTAGATGGTGACTTGGCACTCAGAGTCGTTCCACTCTCCTGTGCTGAGCATTTCCACACAGTCCTCGTGACCGGCTGGGTCGTGAGGCTCCCCTTGCTTCCAGTTACTGTAGTTCTGCAGTGGGCTGTTGTCTGCATACACGAACTGTCCTTCTCTTTCCATGTCATTCAGCCCAATGTAGGCTCGGAACAGGCCGCTGCTGGAGATGTAGTCTGCAATCAGGGCGTTGGTTGCCTCATCTTTAGGCATGGCCAGTGACCCTCCTCTGTCCCTGCAGTGGATCAAGGCTTCTCTGTAGTTCTTCTCTTCTTTCACAATGTAATAGAATTTCTCATCTGTCTCCCTGATACCTGCTATAACTTTAAAGGAGAAGAAAAATTGCTTAATGGCGGGTCAAGAGATGCTGAAGTTTATTCTATTCCAATATGACAACGAGATGACTTTTACATTTGAATTAATAAAAAGGAATGGGGAAAAGTATTCCCACCATGGTATTTATGATAAATGATGAGGCCAGGATCAGAGATTGATGTAACTAGTGGGATTGTCAAGTACTTTGCACACATTAGGACAAGAGCTATTCAGTTCTGATTGGCATGTCTCCTGTGACACTTCAGTTTTATCTCCTGGATATCTAGTACTAAACGAATTCTAGTACTAAAGCATGCTAAATGCTCGAATGGCAATGTCTAATTCTGGATCACTCCCATGGCTTTGTATGTATGTGAATATAGATTGTGAAAGAGTCCCCAGGGATAGAAACACAGGGCTATAGATAGCTTTTCAGGTCCTTTTCATGTAGAAGAAAATGAATGTGACTGCTAAGATAAGACCTTTGTAGGTTTTCAGAGTGCCTAAAAAAGAGGACCCTCCCTCTGGGTCATCATCATAGAGCAACAATGGTAGAAGAATAGCAATGATATCTATGATTTAAGTCAAATAAATCCCATCAAATACACAAGGATCCTTACCATTCTTCACAAACTTGATGGATGTGTTAAGACGAGCAACATTGATGTTCAGTTGCCCAACAAATCTGCGGTATCTTCCACAGTCACAGACCGTGCCTGGTGCAATACAAAGGACAGAGGATGTATCTGTTTAGAAGCATTTGTGTGTATGTGCATGGAGAGTCACCTGTAGCTCACTGCCAAGGCTTCTAAGACCTGGGCTCCACTTATGGAGAGCCAGTCCTTACCCCACTGCCTATACTTGTGTTGATCAAAGTGTTTAATGTTTTGGCTCTGTACACTCTGTACCATCCCGTACTAACTGGCTTAAGCAAGTTAATACCAACCCAAATAATCAATAGCTTACAAGCACTGAAACTCAGTAATTTTTTTTTTAACTGGAATTTTGCTTGATAGAGGTTTTGTTTCTTCTGTGGTTTTCAGAAAGAAAATAAATTGCTGATGGTTTCCCTTTGAGAACCAAATGGTCATTGTATATGAAATCTCTTAAAAATAAACGCAAGTGCAAGTTCAAGGTGGGTAACCATTCAAGGTTACTTGGGCTGAGAAGAACTTTCTAGTTCATCAGAGTCAAATTCTCCTTCTGTAAGCAAATGCATTGCATTAATTTGACAACAGATTATGTTCTATCTTAAATCACTTACTTTTTCATTTGCATGCTTCAGGAAACTGTTAAAGGGCTTAATTTCTTTGATATTAAGACACTTTCTTCTAGTATCCAGTATAAATGCTGGATATACTGCTGGCCTGTGTGTTAGTTTTTATGATATCAAACACTGCCAATGAATTTGGGTGACTTCATATTTTGTGTATGCATAGGAATCAGTCATGTCCCTATACTATCCTTCATTTTGTTTGACAGAACATTTTCAGTCTCTTCCTTACATTTCATCTATTCTGAAGTTTTTCCCTGGGCCTCAAAATTTCATGGAATTCCATACAAACCAACCCTGAAATCAAAGATCCAGCAGACTTGGCCATTCTGCACTGAAGGATCTAGAGCATACCTGCTTTTCCTTTTTTTCCTGAAACCCCTGGTAGGCCTTTGGCTCCTTTGTCACCTGAATAAAGAGGAAAATATATTCTCAGATCTCAGTCATGTCAGTGCACATGTCAAGGAAGCGTATTCAAAAACCTATTTAATAGTAGATTAACAGTGTGCTTTTGATAGGAAGTCCTGATGGACTGTACTGGAAGATGTGCCAAGTTAAACAAACCACGATTAATTCTGGTGCATGGAAATGAGAATACTTTAATAGCTAACTCACTGATAACACAGGCATCTTGTGTGCTGCTGGTTCCTGGTACCACTTACTTTAAATATAAACTGCAAAATGATCCTGAGAGGCTGAAAGCGAAATCTTGCAAAAGTGAGATCTGGGTTCTCTTAGGGGCTGCAGGACAGAGCCCTTCCCCAGGTTCAGTAGCTCCATGGTGGGATGAGGCACCAGATGTGCTCTAAGCCACTGAATTCCTGTGTGCAAGAGATTGTGTGTGCGGGCAGCAGTTGGCACCTGCATGGAAGGAGGTCATTAAGGAGCAGCATGTCATATGGGTTTATGGAAATGTGATTGATTTTCACCCCACTGCTTTCCCATTCTTTTGTAAATTATAAAAGTGATAGAAATACTTTTCCAAATTCTCTGCTACTATATAACTGGAGGTGACTAGCTCTTTAAAAAAATCTCAGCTGTAATTTGGGTCAGGAACAGATGGACTGTATCTGAAATTCATGTCAGTTCTTTTATGAATTAAACCTTCAGAGGTCAAAAAATTATAATACTTGCTCTGCCTTATTGATGTTCATGTTCTGATACATGTTTTACTTTACATGGTTGTGGTTTTTTAAAGAATTTAGATGTTGGCTGTCATTTTAATTAGCAGTGCTTGACATTGCGCGCTTGCAAGCTGGAATTTCAGAGTTGCTTCATTAAGAACTCTAATGTTTAATCATAGATTTAAACAGTGACTTAGTGACCTTTACTTTGGCAAATAAAGAAAATGAGAAAAAACTCTAAGGGAACAATAAATTGTACATTCAGATTTAAAAAGCTTGATTTAAAGGCTCAGAACATTGGCTTACTTTCAGATAAAGAAAAGTAACTTGTGAGATTCTTTATTTTTGTCTCCTTTGGAGATTGAAGACATCTTAGGAAATAACTCTGAGTTTTCAGTTGTCTAGGTACTTCTGAAAATTAATCCCTCAGATCAAAATCTTTTCTTCTTGCCTGATACTGAGGCTGGCTAGAGGCCATGAAAAGTTTATTAAAAACACTGGTTTGAGAAGCTCCCCAGAGAGACTGTTCCACCCACTCCCCAGCATACCCAGGCTGATGTGCTGGTTAGAGACCACAGAGCTCTCCTGGGAATGGTGGTGTCCCTGATCAGCTTTCAAGGCAGGTTTCCTTGTGGCAGAAGTAATGGTCCTTCTTAAGTAGCTCTTTAGGAATATCAGACAGGAATGCCTGAGCTTCTTCTCAAGATAAATAGACTACAATTTGATGAAATTATTGTCCAGGCAGATTTGGAGTGTACCTTGATTTGCAAGTAGTTGCCATCCCAGCTTATGTGAGTGCCTTCTTAAAACTCCTGAATTCCTTTCTTACCGGGATGTCCTGTGCATTGCTTGTTCATGTGACCCGCAGCAGTGCAGGTGACAAGGTGTGACATCCTCAGCAGCAGCGTGACATTGACTTAGGCCTTCAGTGTCCAAATCAGAGGCACAAATTCAGAGCGTCTCTTAGAGTGTTCAGAGGATTTACTTCACAGGAACTGGATTTCTCCCTTCCTCTTTTACTACAGAATCATAGGATAGTTTGGGGTGGAAGGGACCTTTAAAGGTTATCTAGTCCAACCCCCCTGCAATGAGCAGAAACACCTTCAGCTAGATCCATCAAAGAAGACAGATGCCTTAACTCATAAAAGAAATTATTTTATCCAAATAAGTTGGATATATTGCATATAGAAAACTAGGACACTTCAGTTAGCTCTCATCACCAATCTTTACGCATAACTTTATTTGGAGAGCCTTGATCATACCATTATCTAATATTAATCCATATCTGGAACTCTCACAAAGCACATATTTACCTTGAGGGAAAAAACCCCAAGAAAATTCCCAGACCAGAGCTTACCCTTTCCACCAATTGGACCAATTTTACCAAGCATTCCCTGATCACCAGCATCGCCCACTGGTCCTTGGTTTCCTAAGAGAAGAAAGGAAGAGATATGGGTGGTTGCTGTAATTTCTTTTCTGAGGCACTGTTTAGGTCTCTACTGTTGCTGTTTTTCCTGAGTGGGGCCAGTCTGCTTGTGTGGCAAAGTGAGCACAGCCCTGAGGATATTTGGAGGAGTACAGCGCAGATCTCTGCTACTGTAGGGTACGACTTTGGACATTGCAAGAAACTTTAATAGAACTGCCTGTTCAAATGCCCAGAAACATCATATTGTCTTGCAGAAAATAGAAACTAAAACTGCTGGTGATTTACTTCACAGTCAAACCAGGCTGACAGATAGTTTTTATTTTTCTCCACACCAGGCAAAACTCCTTCCTTGAGGTAAAGTCCTTGCAGCTTTGCTGGGAGTCTTCTCAAAGCAGGACTGCAAGTAGGGAGCAACTAATTTTGCTGCATGTTTTTTCCCAATATTCAGAGCACCAAAATAACAGATGTCCTTTTTTAACTGATTAATAAATAGTTTAAGGTCTAAAATAGCTGTCGAATGATGACAGGCCAATCTAGGGAATCTCAGTTTGCAAAATGAATTTAATATCAATAACATGCTTTCTAAAAGGTTGATTCCCCAAATTCCTTGTATCTTACCTGATGTTTATTTTAACGTAAGAAGCAAAATCATAAGAATGCATTTAAAAATGGAAAAAGGTTTTTTATTTTAACAATAATAGCAGAGTGATTTTAAAGTTTCTGTAAAAGTAAAAACTTTCCTGATTTGTCTGAAACCACAGTCAAGGAAGAAAGACCTTGGATATGCGTTATCATTAAACTCTAAAGATAAATGAAGCTTTTGAATTAGAGTATGGAAACAAGGCTGACACTGTCACATTTGATGCCTCCAAATGATCTGCCCAGGTCACACTGTGGATATGGGATATGTTTAATTGAGCCGAGTCCTGAAACATCTGCGACTCCTTGTTCTCATCTGGGATGCTGTTTGATCAGAGGAACTTTTTTTTTCTGTGTATGGCTTTGTTTGCTTTTCTGTAGAATACAGACAGCTGAAACCAAATTTTATTAAGTAGTGTGATGTATTGCTGGGCAATCATGCACAAAATTCAGTTTCAACTAAAGGCTAATTTAAGTAAGAGTAATCTTTCTGATTATATATATGATCTAGGTTTTCTGAATCACACTCATGACAGCCATATATATTTGTCTTATGTATCAGTAGGAATTGAACTGAGCTGTCTAAGTATTATGTTCACCAATTAATGTTTGACAGGATTGTGAAATCCACTGGTGCAACAGGAATGAAAAGCATTAAACATCACCGATCATATGCATCAGTACAGTTGTGTATAATGATATTCATAGACCAGTAAAAGCCAACAAACCATCATAAATACCTTTTGGTCCTTTTGGTCCAACCTTTCCTTGTTTGCCTACTTCTCCTCTGTCTCCCTTTTCACCT
Source organism: Mystacornis crossleyi (assembly GCA_013400655.1). Lineage (NCBI taxonomy): Eukaryota > Metazoa > Chordata > Aves > Passeriformes > Timaliidae > Mystacornis > Mystacornis crossleyi. The sequence goes on from VYZQ01051919.1 coordinate 46,476, forward strand.
TCATCCCCTTCCAAAAAACAGAAAGAAAACATCATGGTACATTTCTCTCAGTGCAGTAAGTACAACCATACACACTCAGCAAGTAAATTTCACAGGGGTTTGTTTTCCTACTTTTTTCTTTTTATTTCACATTGAAGGCACAGTAGCCATGGGATAAATTTCCAGAGAAGAGATGAGGAATCTGACCATCATTAGGAAAAGCTAAAAATTTTCCCTTTCAGAGAGGCTGTTACAACATGAGAATTATACAACACCAATTTCTACTCCTACACTTTAAACATTATTAGCTATAAAGCAGATGAATAAGCCAATCTTTCAGTATTGGGAAACCTGTGCACACACTTGGCAAACTGCCAAGGGAGGCGACAGGTGTTTATTAATTGTTCCTAGTGATTCCATTCCTAATGATTCTTTTTTCAGGGTATGCAGATGCGTTCAGAATGAGAGGAATGTAAATATGTTGAAATAGATCTTGACATAGACCTTGGCACTTGATGACACAATTCTTGCCTTCATTTTTTGACAGATAGCATTGGTGTGTTGATACAAGAAACTTGTTTTGCAATTACTCCAATGCTTTATTTTGCAAAGGTCATACCCAGAGCATCTGTAAGAGGCAAAATCATTGCATTTATTATAGTAATGCACAGATTTCCCTAAATGAGATCAAGACCCTATTACACGGGTTCCTGTGTAGTTCTGTATAAGCACTTTTACTGTTGTAAGAGGCAGTCCCTCACTGTGCAGCTTACAGTCTAAATGTCCAAGGCAACAATTAGTCAGAAGGAAATGTTATTTCCCTCCGTAAGTAGTGTACAATGTTGCCTTGCATTATGCAGGAAATTGGAGAGACAACTAAAGTTGATTTTATCATCTTCTTAGTTTGGGGTCGAATCCCAAGAAGAATTTTTTTTTCCCCTGACAGAGGCGGGGAGGAGACAACTCGCCTGCACCAAACGCCATCACTGAACGCAGGCAGCCTTCCAGAGCCTCTCCCGTTGTTCCCTTCCGTGCCTTGCCGTGCAGTGCAAAGCAGTGCCACGGTCTCTTGGCTCAGCCAGCACCTCACGTGGTAGTGGCAGCCAGTTGTGTCTGTGCCTGCTGCCCAGAAGGGGAGAAGAGGCTGTGGTTCACTATCTGGAGAGCCAAGGGAGGGAAGTCTGTCTGGATGTCAGCCAGAGAGGTGAGGACAGCACAGCAGGATGTGACAAGACCAATAACCTTTCTCACCAAGGACGGTGCCTCCAGCCCCAGCAGAAGGTGTTCAGGGAACTGGGTGCACTGAGGGTGACTGTGACCCAGGCAGTCCCTTCCAACCTCTCACAGCAATGGTTTAAGGCCTTACCTGAGCCAAGCACTGCATCCCCTCCCCTCATGAACAGCTGCTAGTGATTTTTCCCTCCACTAATTAGCCCTGTGCTTTTAAAACCTGTTTATATTTTTGGCCCTTATAAAAAATATCAAGTGACAAAGATCTCAGTGATTTTTTTTTATGTGCTGGGGAGCAAGTACCTTCCCATGGTTGCTTTAAGACTGATCATTACACTGGTCTCAGAGACCCATGAATTATGGTGGCTTCAGTGAGCCAGCCATTGGTAAGAAATACAGTCCCACTATCTTTTGAATTTATGTATTTAAGTCACCCCACACATGCTTTGTGGCTCAGGTTGATAATCTCCAGAAACTTACTGTGTGCTAAAATGAGGAATTCTAAAAGCCATGAAAAATAGAATTAGGTGTTGAAATTAAAGGACTCTTCAGATCAAACAAGAGGGAAGTTTAGTTATAGATTTGAACAGCTATAGGATGTGGTAAGGCATTTTATATTTTTGGAAGGCAACGTGGGTAGCAGCATATCTGGTTTCTGAGAGATCTCTGAGATCATGTCAGAATGGCAGGGCAACAAACTGGGAAAATCAAATCAGAAGCCTGCCACACTCTGTCTTAATTTTCATATCCAGGAAAATGGAAAGAACAATAATTTGTCTATCTGTAAGAGAGGGTTATCCTGCTTTTCTCCCTATATGTCATCTGAGAATAAGTAGGCCATTATAAAACAAGGGTAGAAACAAACAGTATTAGTTAATGATACAATTTTATTGTTAATTTAAGACTAGATTAAGCCCAGTGCCTGCTGATACGGTACATCCTGTGTCCTTCTTTAGCTGCTGTGATCTCAAATTTTGGCACGAAATGTGAACTCTTGGGTTGTGCTTCCCTCTTGTGGTCTCGCTATGATTTTGCAACCAGGTAGCAGAGCCTGTGAGAAGTTGGCTGACTGTTTCGGACAGGGGTTGAGTTAGCTTTGTTTTTAGTTTACAGTAAGTATCCCTCCCTTTCCTCTGGGGCTTCATGTGGACAAGCCATCCACTGCATTAGCCACCTTTTTTTTTTAATCTTCCTGAAAAGAATCTGTCCTGCTAGTACTCTGGACTGTGCTTTTTAGTTTTGTAGTACTGTGCCTTGTGCTACATGAATTTTCAGATCCCTGACCTCATATGCTTGTTATCTATACCTAAGGTTAACCTCTCCTTTGTTGCTGCTTTGCACTTGGGGTAGCCTGAGGTTAAGCAGGTTAACCTAATTAGAAGATTGTCACCTTAAAACTGTGGTTGCAAGGGTGTCAGATAATGTACTGCACTTGCATTTGAAGCATGGGTGAAGAGGCACTTGGAGTCATTCACTGAAGTAAGACCACTTCTCAGCCTTGTTAGTATTTCCTCAGGTTGATGTTTCTTCTGTGTCACAGATATAAAATACCAGATTGCTAAAAGGAACACGTGAAGCCGTAAATTACTAGGCTCTTCCAGCTTGAGACTGTGAGGCAGAAGAGCAGAAGCCATAACAACTAAGTGAATTTTGCAGCTATTAGAAAATTTTCATTGTAATTAAAAGAGAATTGTAATCGATAGGAAACCACAGACCTACTATAAACAAGCTCAGGAAAGTGCTGAAGGTCTAAGCATCAGCAGGATTTTTAGGCAGTTGAAAGGAGCGCTGTCTTTTTTTGAGTTTGACTAAATAACACAAAGTTGAGAACTTACTTTTGATAAGAATTTAATTAGTAAGAGTTTACTGACCTTCCAGGGACTTAGATTTCCCTGCTGAATCTTTTGTAGGCAATTTATCTGGTTTGTATTCATGAATTGAGGATGTTTTCAGGTTCATAGATACTGCTCACATATACTTAGTGACTCTCCAAGTCTTGTAATCAAGGGCTGAGCATGGTTTTTGGAGAACCAGGGTGTCATTCCTGGAGGTTATGGAGTCCATATTTATCTACAGAGACAGCGCCGCATCAGGCTGAGAGCATGTCTGCAGGCTGCCTGAAGGCGAAAGCTGGGAGGAGACTGAGCTGGGCTTAGGCATGAGCACATTGGAGCTATGCTAAGAGACTCCCGGGGACCACTTTGTCAGGTGTGCTGGCAAGCCATGGCCTCAGGTCAGCTCCAGTTCCTGTCTCCTGAGCAAAAATGCTACAGAAATGTTAATGCTTTCTCATCCCTCCTTTTGCAGGTATATCTTCCTCCAGAATCCAGGGCCTGCCCACCCTTTCAAATGATAGAAACATCACTTACGCTGGGCTACAGCACAGTTGTCCTCCTACATCAGATAGCCTAAATTGAAAAAATCCCAGTCCTAGCCAAAAGGTCCTTGAAATGCCCTGGCCCTAATGACTGATATGCTGTGAGGGGGGAAGGATGTTAAATCTTGATGAGAATACCACGTGGGTGGTATTCTCAAGCAAGGCAGGCAGCTTTGCACTGCTTGCCTTGGATGCATTTATCATTCCTAGCCACAGCCAACGTCCTACCACAAAGGCTTCATATGGAATTTGGTACATGTGTGACACAGTTCTGCTGAGCTCCATGTTTCATACTCTTAGTCCCACCTGAGGTAGCAGAGGGACCACCAGAGACTGAGAGAGACCTCCAGAGACTGAGTTTGAAGAGGACAGGTGATTTCTGCCTGTCCTGGGAATTAAACGGATAGGATAAGGAGATGAGCATAATTCTGAAGCCTTGAGAACCCTCCAGGAGCAACTGAATCCAGCCTTCCTGGAAGAACCTTACAGATAGCCACAGGATTAGCTCTGCAGCCTGGGACACTGAGTGGCTCTGAGCATAGAGAACCTTTGCAGCACTTGTGCATGCACAGTATCTGCAGAGAGGGCTCGTCACCAGAGGGAGTCACAGCCTTTAAGAAATAAGCAAACACAGCCAGTTTGTATTTCCAGTGTACGAGCACGTCACAGTTACGTCAATGGAAAGACTCAAAATTTCCTCTAATTTCACTTTCAGTGTCTTTTAGATCCTTAGCAAATTTCCCATAACAGAGTGCATTCTTGCTTTCATGCTGTATTTGGATAGTGAGGACAGGATTTCTTGACGTCAGCTGCCTGACATGATGCTCCCTTCCGTGTCCTTCCTCCTCCCTTCAGTTCCCAGCACTGTCCTGCAGGCCTCCCTCCCCTCTGCATGATGTTGAGCACTCTTTTGACCCTGTTTTGAAGAAATTCAGCTCCCTAAACAGAGGAATATTCATAAGGCAGATACACATTTTTAGCAAGTGAGCTGAAGCAGCTCAGTGAAGAGCCTGGGGTCAGGGGCCAGTGCTGACCACGCCGAGCTCGTGGGTTCCATCCCCAGATGGGCCATTCACGTAAGAGTCGGATTCAGTGATCCTTGTGGGTCCCTTCCAACTCAGAATGTTCTGTGATTCTGTGAAACAGCTGAGCCAGCTCAAGGTGAAGGTGGGACCACATGGTCAGAGTGGAAGAAAAAGATGTCTGGCCTCCCTTTTTGTCAGAAAACCTGAGAGTTGAGTAGTATATTCAGCTGTAGTGTGAAACTGCACCCACCACCATATGCAGGGCTCCTACATATGCACCATTCTTACACAGGTTATCTTTCTTCACCCAGGTTCAAATTAGACAATACAAGCTCTTCCCTTGGGAAACAGAAAGAATCTTCAAGAAAAAAAATGAATTCTCTGATTGCTTTTCTACTTATAAATATCTATTGACTTCATTAGAAATACCCTCCTCTCCTACTGCACTGCATGTGGAATACCCAAGCCTTCAGTAGGCTCAGTGAACCTCTGCTGACTTGGATTATTTGAAGCCATGAGCCTTTGTGCATGAATGGAATATGCATTATTTTTTATATAACACAGAAATAATTTCAATCATTCTTGATTCTCCTTTTACTTGGTCTGCCTGATTTTATTTTCCCAGCCTGTTGCCTGCCATTCTGACATGATCTCAGAGACCCATGAATTATGGTGGCTTCAGTGAGGAATCAGCCAGCCATTGGTAAGAAATACAGTCCCACTATCTTTTGAATTTATGTATTTAAGTCCCCCCATACATGCTTTGTGGCTCAGGCTGATAATCTCCAGAAACTTACTGTGTGCTAAAATGAGGAATTCTAAAAGCCATGAAAAATAGAATTATGTGTTGAAATTAAAGGACTTTTCAGATCAAACATGAGGCACTAAGAGGGAAGTTTAGTTATAGATTTGAACAGCTATAGGATGTGGTAAGGCATTTTATATTTTTGGAAGGCAAGCGTATCTGGTTTCTGAGAGAGTTTGAGATTTTCCAGGAGTGGAACTGCGTAAGCGCAATTAAAGCTGAGAGATGGACAGCTATACTGGTGACCACAGTAAATGCTATTTTGAGGTACCAGCCAGTGTCACAGAGTTTATAAGCACTTTTAGTCAGAAATAATGATAAGGAAACATTTTGCATCTAAACTGCTATGGGAAACTCCCAGTGCTCTTCAGATTTCATCTCATTCCAGTTTCTCAACCTCGATCTGATTCAAGACTTTCTAAGTTCTTGTGTCTGGATTTCAAAGGAAATGAGTAGGGACCAGGGACAGATAGCAAGATCTAGAGCCAGTCTTTTGAAGTGCTGAGGTCCCATGAATCCATGTGAAATACGCTTCTGCAGTGCCAGCCCCTGCTCCAGTCTTCTCCTCCCCCTGCTCACATATTTAATGGAAGTTCAGGAGTCAGAGTTCTGGGTTCTCCTCTGCTTATTTCTACCCTCATGTTGTTGCTTATTGATTTACTCGGAGCAGGTCAACTCCTGTCTCATCTACATAAGCAGCCCACTTAAAATTTCCTTTGCAGATCAGGCAAAACTGAGCTTGCAGTCTAGGGGAGAGCAGGCCGGAAGAAAGGACAGAGCTGGGACACCCCTCAAAGGCGAAGCCCAGGGGAGCAGAGCCTGATCCTCCTGACGCTGCCAGGGCAACAACCAACACCTGGTGCCTTTGCTCTCACTGTGTTAGCTGCTGCCCCCCCACAGTCCCACATCCTTTCCCAGCAGCAGCAACAGCCAGCCTGCTTTGCTTCCAGGCTTGGAAGGGTAAAAAAGTAAGCAGCAGGGCCGTGACTACTTTTGCTAGGCCAAGTACCTGGCTGCCCTGGAAAATTCATTGTTTTGTTGATGCTTGATCTCTTGATTCTCTTTGGACCCAAGAAATCAGTGAAGTACAGAACATGGTCTTTATTGCCCCAGTTGCTCAGCTGTGGATCAGCATTACGTAATGTAAGATGAAAGTTTTCAGTGTTCCTGTGCCACAATAGCCCAGCTAGGACCAAGTTATTCCTAAGATCTCTGGTCAAACATCAAAAGTCACTAGTTATGAACACTGAAAATCTGTACTTCTTTGGGTGGGGGAGGGGGTGGGGCATGGGGAGGGATGTTACTAGGGTATTTCAATAAGAATCCTAGAAAATGCCTCACACCTTTCTGTTTTTAACTACCATATAAGCCAGATGGCTGTGTACCTCATCGTTTTTCAGGAAGGCAGTAAAAGACAGCCATTGCAGTGGACTATTTTCATTTAAGATAATCCCGTCTTTTTGAGAAGAGACTTGAGTGTTGCCTAGAAAAGGAAATGGAGAAGGGTGCCAGCTTTTGCCTTTCTCGTTGTTTTTTGGGGTTTGGGGGGAGGGGTTTGTTTGTTTGTTTTGTTTTGTTTTTATTTTCTGTTTTTCTGGAGTGCCCATTTGGCAAATTTTTTGCATAATTCTTTGCAAACAGGGTTCAGGTTACATTTGCTTGCCCCAGCGAGGGGAACCAGCAGCTGTGGGGGGACGGCAGCACCGAGCCGAGCACCACGTAAGCCGCCAGAGGTGGGGCTGGAACCCGCAGGGTTCGTCACACCGAGCACTGGAGCTCGGACCCGCTGCTGTCCTTGCAGCACACCCTGCAAAGGCTGACAGGACATTCGCTGCATTCCTTCTCTTCCTGGGACACTGCAGTCTTCCAGAGTATTTTCTAGCTCTTACGGTTATACACGATGGCCTCTGGTTTTGGCCAATACTTTCTGGGAGCTGGTGGGACTGTCACAGGCGGTTTGAAGACTTTTCTGATAATCAGCCGGGAATTACCCTTTTTTTTCCATCCCGCTGCTCATGTCATACTTCTCTTGTGACATCTCAGGTATGAGCATAACAAAGGGATGTTTTTGAAGGGGAAGAATATGGCTTGGCCAAAGTAACTTGGATAACTTACATGTGGCTTGTATAAGTGGCCTATCTTCATAACCTTTCAACAGGTGATTTTCAGGGTGAGCATGTGAAGAGGCTGGGAACTTGCTTCTGTGACAACTGTGACTGTCTAGGGGATTGAGTCATGCAGCCTCCAACAGTGCAGGCAATAAAGGGTTATAAATTCTGAACCCTCCAAACACCCTTACTTCTCCCTCAGCACTCTCCTGTCCGCTGTACAGTGTGATGGAAAGTGTCAGACACAGCAGTGTCTCTGTTGCACAGGACTGGGGTCCATCTGTGTGGCACACAGATTGGATCTAGCCTGTAGGACAATTTATGCCTTGCACTGGGATAGATGAGGTGGGACAGTCTAGGCAGTCTTACAGCTGTTGAATACCTTTTAGTTCCTTGCACTTGTGGCTGCTTTGGCCCATTAGACACTTCGCTGTTTTCATGGAAGGAGGAGGTTGCCACAACAGGAATCTAGCCTGTGGTGGTAGAAAAAGCTGGTTAAAGTACTCTGTGAGATCACCACCTCTGTCTTGTGGGAGCACCACCGTATTTTACCACAGCTGAGATGCTGAGCAGATGGAGGTGAGAGGGTGAAACTTACGCGGAGTGAGTCAAACCCCATTTTTATGAGAACAGTGGACAAAGGGACACAACAGATGTAGCACAGGGAATAAAAACTACAGCAGCAAAAGTCAGAGGCTTGTCCATTGTTAAGTTTAGAGTTTAAACAGCAAAGTGCTACCTGTGGCTGTGGTCATAAGCTTGGGATCATGTGGTCATAAACTTGGGATCATGTGCTCTGAGTCCAGAGACATAAGATGGATAAGGGAAAACTGACAGCAGGACTGCCTTTCTTCTGGGATATTAGGGAAGCATGTTTTATCCTGCCTGAAAAGTAACAGGGTAGTTCATACACTCAGCCTGCTCAGTCTTTAATTGCCCAGATGACTGGCAGTTAAAACAACCAGTGCCATTAAGAGCTACTTGTAACTGTCCTGGATGAGCTCAGCTCTGTAGGAACTGAAATTAATCTACAGGATCATATCACATAGTCTCCAAAATGTATTTGATGGCCTGCAGTGGATGTGAGCCAGTAATTTGGAGGTGATTTACTCAGTATCCCTTCTACCAATCATGGATCTTGGGAATGGGGACCTAAAGTAGTAGTTTGAGCTGTGCCAATAAACTCCTGGTCTCATCTTGTGTCTTGATGTCAGCCAGGAAGAATAGGACTGGTAATGACTAAATTCTGGCTTTCTCAGTACCACTCTTAGAAAGAACCATAATACCTACCCTTCAAATGCTCACTATACAAGGTAGACCACAGAAGGCAGCTGGAGTCCCAGCTACTCTGTGTTGTCACAAGACCCCCTCATTAGCCTTATGACTTGTTAAACACACTTCTGTCAAACTCTGTTCTCCAGCCTGGCATTACTCAGATACTAACTAAACACCCACTAGTTCCCTTGGGGATCATTACATCTCTCTGCATTTATGCTGTGGCAGCAAAAGTTCAAGCTTGGATTGTAATCATAAAGAAATTAATTTCCTGATTAAAAATGGTCCTTTAAGCAACATGCATTTGAATAATCCATCATAAAAACAAATGAGTCTGTAGCAGTGCTCTTGACTTGATAATCTTTTTTCTGCTTTAAATTTAAATCAGCTGCATTTTTTTCTCTCAGTCTGTAGCCTATAGAAAAATACAATGAATTACTAAAAAGAAAGCAATAGTTTGAAACTGCAATAGCCATGGTGTGTAATATATATTTTAGATCTGCCACTGCAAGATAGATTTTTATGTCATGGACCTAATAAGATACCCTTCAGGCAATTCCCCTGACGTTAGTTGTGTTACAGAAAAAGTACATTAATGAGAAAATTTGGTTTCAGATATTTGCAAAGTGTTTTGAAGATAAAAGACATCTACATGCCCGTTGATCTAGTTCTTGTTGAAATCTGTAGCAAAGGTCCTGTGTAATTCAACAAGAGCTACTGGATGGGGTCTGATGAATGTAGCAGAGATGTGTTTACAAGTAAACATTTGGAAATAAAGGCAGTTTGGTCATTTAAATATTGCATCTCTCTCCCTGTCTGTAGACACAAAGCAGACCATTAACAGTTTGCAATAGGTGCCTACTTTTAGACAAGTCCCTCAGTTTGTATCTGTTAGCTGTATTCACTGTGTGATGAACACAAGCAATAAGAGAAGATTTACGTGGCAGGAGAAAGATGCAAAAAGACACCTCTAACTTATATGAGAACATGCGACACTGTTCCTGAAGCTAAAGAAGTGCAAATTTAAATCTCCTTGCTTCTTCATTTTCCCCTATTACAGTTACAGTTTACTAGATGTTTGTACAGTCTACAGTATTTCACGTCTTTCATGCCCAGCCCATGCCACAAGCCCTCTATTTTTAAATAATCAGCCTTTATCAGTACTGGTCTCAGCATTAGCAACCTGATAATTCCTCACCTTTTGGTCCAGGTAAAATTGTGTGTGTTGAGCAGACATCTGTTGTAGGTCGATTATCAACATCAAAACCAAAGGTCTGAACTTGCAAGATAAAAAAAACTATAAAGGTCCCATATTTCCTTAGCTGTTGTTCTTTCTTGCTGCTCATCCTTGCAGTTTCTCAGGAAATGCCTTTCGTTGTTACAGTCTTAAGAAATGCAGCTGACTCAAAAATAAATGCTTCACTAACTGGAGCAGTGGAAAGATTGGGAGCTACGTGCAACAACAGCTAAATAAAGTGAAGAAAGGAGTTTGATGATACTGTAGTTATTTCTGTCCTGCACATTATCCAGGATATTTATTTAACACTGACAGCTGTTTATTCCAATTTATCTCTTATCTGTGAGACATTTAGCTGCTTTTGCCATGGAAAATTTCTCCAACATATGGGAATATCTCTCTTGTAATTTTTTCCGTCTCGGCACTGATTCTTCATGCCCAGCTTTTCACTTACTCAAAGGACAAAACACTTTGGTATTGTATCCAAGTGTGTACTGATTAGTTATAGGATACATTTGGCTGGTTGTGTGCTGGAAGAGTAATGCAGACTGCATAAAACACGTAGAGATACTTTTCCATAAAAGCTTTCCTCCAAGGGGAGTGTTAGTGACAACAGACGAGCTGCCAGTCCGTTGTGGGTGGAAATCACCAGTGCTATATCTTACCTTTTGGGTGCCAGGTACCCACAGTCCCCAGAGTAGCAAATGAAAAGTTGACATTATCCATGGGCGTTTTAGCCTGAAAACCACAAATGATGGGTTTATGCTTACAGATAGCTCCACAATGCTTGCCCCCAGCCCAGATCATGCTGGTAGACACAATACAGAAAGGACACGTGTTACGGTCTGGTTACTGAAGTTCTTAGAAATGCCTCTGCCCAAATTACGGTGCAAACAAGACCATATGCCAGTTAATAGCATGGGTTTTATTTGACAGTAAATATGAGAGAGAGAGAAAGAAAGAAAGAAATAGAAAACAGGTGGGGGGGACAGAAAGAGAGTGACAGGAGCAGAATAAGGAAAATATCACCACTCTGTGGATCCCAGTGATGTTCCACTGATCCTCTCCAGCTGGTCTTCTTGGTGGTGAAAGCCCCCCCAAAAGCATAGAATCTGATGGATTAATATACACTCAGGCTAGGTAGGAAAACCCAGGCACCTTCCTGGCTGGGGGAGTTTTCAATTGTCTCTTACAACAGACTCCAAGTTTATTGCATCATGTGCAGTCTTGTGGTGCAAGGCTTCAGGAATTGCTCGGGAGGGGGGGGCATTTTGGGGGGTCTTTGATGGATTATGACACCACTTCAGCTGCCCCTCACATGAATGTCCTGTGGATGTGGCCTGTAGGGGTGGGGGTTCCACAGCTGGGCCAGTTTGTGTAAGGGAGTGTTGGGGTTTTAGGAGGTTTTCTTTTTGTGTGTGTGTGTGTTCTTTTCCTCTCAAAGAATTTTTCCCCATGTTAAGGCACATTGCTGGGTACTTAAGAGAAACAAAAAGACCTATCACAAGGGAGGGGCCCAGTTGTCCCCTTTGTCTTGGTTTGTTTCTCAGGTGGGGGAGCAGAGACATCTCGAGATTTAGAACTGGAAAAAGAAGTGGGGTGCCGGTGCTTGGGTCTCATTGCTCTCCCGGCATTTGGAGGGAGCGGAGGCTGCAGTNTGTTCACTACCCCTGGGCAGAGGTTACACCCGAAACCTCCTCCCCGCCGCCCGCCTCATTTTGGCGGGGGGGAGAGTCAGTGTAAACCTGGCTTCTGCGGACTGTGGCGTCCCCCACCCCAAACTCAGACAGGGAGGAATCTCTGCTGTGTTCGGCTTTCTTGTGGATGCATTCCTCTTCTTCAGCCTTGTTTGTTTTTTCCTAGGCCTGAGATGATTAAAGAATGGGTTTTCCCTTTATCTAATCTTAGTGGTTTAACTTACAGTCCAAAATCCCAGTCAGGTATCTTCAGGGAGGCTCCTTTGGTTGTAGCTTCTTTATACAGTTTTTGTTATAATGAGCAAAACTTTATATCAATGTTTGAGGCGTGAACTATTTCAGTCTCTGACAACACACTTCAGGACTGAAGACACAGAACAAGATGAGCTTGAATGACTGCATCACCTCCTCCTATATCACTTCTCCCATGTGCTGGGAGAGGCCATATATTGGGACAATGGTGTAGCACAAATCACAACAGAATGTTATCCTTGGGTTGTCCAGGAAACTACAGCTGGTTCAAATCCTGAGGTAGCCTTCAGGTATTCGGCTGGGTGCTGAGACCCTGAAACCAGTGTAGGAAGCCTCTTGGATGGAGGAACAGGTTGCATGCATCCTCCCTTTTGGAAGGAGCTATGACAGATACCTATCTGTGTGCACTTTCTTCCTAGAAAATCTCTAGCTTTCTCTTAAGGGGTGCACAGTAACCAGGGATAGGAGGATGTTCAAGGTAGCCTGGCAGAAAAGAAAGGGGAGATGACTATTTGTAGTATTTCCGGGAATTTTGTTCACTTCTGGTTTCTCACACAATGAAACAGCTACTCAAAAAGCTGAACTAGGCTTTTGAACTATGTAGTGTGTGAGAGCGTGTTTGTTTTCCATTCTAGGAAAAAATGTATTTCCTATGCTAATAGTTTTTGAGAGGCTTTCCTCATTATTTAAGAGAGTATTGGTTCCCTAGTGCTACGTTTCAGCCTCTGGGCATACAGAGTAAGTAGCAGTACTGATGTAAGAGTGAATACCTTTTCTTAAAGCCTGAAAGAAGGCTCTGACTTCAGGCTTTCATCTGTGATAAAATATTGGCCAAAGTCCCAAGAAGGGTCAAGATACTCCTCTCCCTTTTGCTTTCTAGCCTGCTCATAGACTGTCCCCCTTTTCAAAACACTTTTTTTGTTGTTAAACAGTATACAGTGCTTTTCAGAAATAAACAGTGGTCTCTGTCTTAAAGAATGTCATCTAACTTACCCTCTCAAATGTGGCCTTGATAACGGGTACACACAGCTAGAAGGGGAGGAAAGACAAAGCCAGGATTATAGTTGAGTAGAGTCATACCAGAAATAAACTTGTTCCTCTGTGATTTGCATTGGGCACTGTGCCTCTGACTTGTACACTGTAAATCTGTTTTATTTAACTTTTTCTTCTCTTCACTTTCCATTTGTGAGCAGAAGGTCAATGTAAGAGCAAGAATAGAGTGCGTAGGAGTGGGAAGCTAGTGTACTTAGGTTTGGAGGAGGCATTTTGGGAAATGTTGCCAAACTCACATCAATGATGCTATCTGTTCCACAGTATTGAGAGACTTACAGTGACTTGTTTGTTATTTATCAGGGATAAAGAGGGGCAAGTGTAAGTGAGAGAGGAAACCATTTGTTTAACTACTTCGGTTACTATCCGCGACTAAGCAGGGAATGTTTTTCTGACAGTGGTGTGATCATTTACAAATGTTTTCATTCCACTTTAGAAAATAAATAAAGACTCTACTCTTCCCCCACTCCCACCCCCACACCGCCTGCCATAACAGTCACAAGCCCCCTGAAAATACTGTGAGAAATTAGATTTAATGGATCTAAAAACTTGGTAAATGAAAATACTTAAAATGTAGGAGATCCAGATTTGAATTATTTCTCTGCCTAGTTCAAACCAGTGCTTGCAATAAACCCTTAAGGTTATATTGCTTTATTACAAGGATGTGTGTTAATCAGTTATGTCTTCCTGTGTGTTGGACCAGGAATGCTGTCCTGGAGGTAGAAAACCTGCCTTCAGAGGCAGTCCATCAAAACTGATACACTGATATACTACCACAAAAAAGCTTGGGTTTTGGCAAATCAGTATTTATCAAACCAGTTTCACTGAAAAATCTTTAAGCAGCTTCATTGCTGATGGAGATTTAATGAAGCAGCGTGCCTATTGTGCATGTTAATTCTCACTGAACCAGGCTTAAAAAATGACTGTAGGCAAGAAAGAAAAACAAACTAGGCCACATTGTCCAGACATAAAAGTCACAAAACAAACACTTCCAAGGGCATGAATGTTTTACAAGGAAATCCTGAAAAGACACAAAAAAATATCCAGAAAGATTCTGTTCTTTGAGATGAGGACTTGTCAGGTAACCTGTGTGTTGTCTATTTGGAGTCCAAGTAACTTCCTTGGAAATTTGCATAACCTTCATTTGCTTACTCTTCAGTGTTAGTAGTTAACTGTCAACAGACTATAAGGAGCACAGACAACATGCTGAAATAGTGTTCATCAAAAGGAGGTCAGATCTACAGCAAATTTTCATCATTTGTAGAGTCACAGATCCTGTGGTTGGACTCCAGGTTAATTCATCCTGCTTGTAACCATGGGCTGATTCAGCCGTAAGTATTGAGAGTCTGCTGGAGTCCTTTCTGACCCAAATTCAGTATTATGGAGAACTTTACCCTTCTGTACCTTACTGTACTGAATAAACTTGGGAGCACCTGAAGAAAAAAAGAAGGTAGAATATTTTCTTGCTTTGGGATCCTAGATGGTTTCTCTTCTGATATCAGGGGTCATGATGATTTGGTCGTGCTGGATACATCAGTCATGCTGGCAAAGCTTAGAGAAGATGGAAGAGGAAGGGCAGAGTATTGTGGTTTGCAATGCATAGGGAGGAAAGTAATCCTACGGCTATTTTGTAAAATGCCATTTTTGGTTTTGACCTTATGCAATGGCTAGTTGAGCCTGTAAACAGAGTCTCCACCAGTTGTTATTCCTCTGCTTAAGATATAAACAATGACTAGATTTTGATATGCCTGCAAATAACTGACAAAAGCAACCAACCTAAGGACAAAATTGTCCAAAATCTTTTGGCTTATATGTTTAGTAAACAGAGCTTGTAGGACTCTAATGATTATAGGTATTTCTTCTTGGATGTTTGAGAGGCCTCATCAGCCTCGGCCATATAGAAGTATATGCTTTGCTGTCAGCTATGATCTCCCTGGTTTCCTGCTGGTGAGTTTGGCTCTCTGTTGAGTTGGGTACCTTGAGGGATGGCTGTGAGCTTTTTCTGGTCTGACACAGGGATGGTACTCTGGGAAAACCTTAGGTCTTCACTAGAGCTTACAGCCCCTTCTTGGGATGCTCCTCTCCTTTCCAGCTCCTATGCGCCTCAGCTTTTAGCCCTTAAACAGAAAAGCTGACACAGGTTCCAGCTGTATGTTTCTGTGGTGAGGCAGGAGGGATTTGGAGACAGCTGGTGCCCAGGGAACAGAACAGCTGGTCAGTGCTGAAATCTCTTAAGGAGCTTGGGTTGCCGACCACAGATTCAGAGAGCTGCTGGATGCTTTATGAGGTGCAGTACTGAACCCTGTACCCTGTTTTGTAAAGAGATCTCAATCGTGTGTAACTTCTGCTCACTCAGGTAGCACTGCATAACAACTTCTTGTTTCTAACTTTTGCACTTACCAAGACAGTCCTGGCTCACAGTGAATGTGTTCTAAGCACTTTTATTGTGAACACTTGGATTGAGAATGCTCTGTTAGCCTGCAGGCTTTCAGTTCTGCTGAAGACACCTTTGACATAATGGCACCAGCCTTTCAGAGAGGCCTAAGATGGATACTTATTGCTATTGTTTTCCATGCAATCACTCAGAGAAGCTATCCAAAAATGTAAGGCATTCACGTATGCATTCAGAGATGTGATAGAAATTAAATACTCAATGTGGCTTGTAACTGTGTTTATCTAAGTGCAGCCTCTTCCTGTGTCAGAACAGATTTTTGCAAACAAGAGGGCAATGATTCAGTTCCAGGGGAAGACTGACAAAATAAACCCCAGCTTCTACTGACCTGATGCAGTGCTGAACAGTGTCCTACCCTGGGAAAATATTTCCTGCTTCATTTTCATAAATATTTATGTAATTTCTTCTGGGAAACATGTCTTCTTCAGAAAACTAAACATGCTGCTCCCTGACATAAATTTAACTGTTTGTTTACACATGAGAGATTATGGGCATGTACCCAGCCTCTGATTTTCACATTCTTATCTCAGGCATTTCTGTCTTTGAGAGTTCTTCACTCTCCTCCTAGAGATCATTTGATGATCTCTAGAGATCCTAGAGATGTCTTGAGCTATGGAGCTAATTTCTGGTTCCAGAGTTTCAACGTCCCTGATGCTCTTTGGAGAGCTGTTATTTTGGGCTGCAGAAATAAGAACCAAATATAATGTTCTGCCTGGAATCACACTTTTGTCCTGCCTAGTTATACCCTTCCCATTCTGGTTCAAGGCTCCTTCCTTAAAAAAAAAAATCATGTAAGCAATAAAACGGAGGATTGCATGGCTAATGAAAGTACTTCTATTTAGAAACAGACCTGGACACACAGCTGTGAACTGAAATAGCACTGGTGTGCAGTCCTTTGTGTTTGCTTTCTAAGTTTATACTATGGATTAGTGGCAAAGTGGTGCACAAGTTGCCCCAAGGGAGTAGATATACTCCCCACCATGACAAACTGGAAAAGGTTGATTCTGCTCTCTTTAACATTTTCTAAGAGAGCAGAAAAGTCACTGACATTGAAGCACAAACTGACAGAACCTTGTGCAAAGCCTTGGATTAGAGCAAAGCTGAGCTCTGCTTTCCAGCATGCTCTCAAACCCTTCCATGAACTGTGTGAGGTGCTCTGGAAAAAGCCGTGTGATGGTGGCAGACACAGGCACAAGAGATGGCAGATGTTAGGCTTGTGTCCAGGAGAAAACCCTAAAATGATTAAGTCGTCCATTGGTGATGTGCTGACCTGTGGATCATGCAGAGCAATGACAAAGCTTCAAACTTCAACCTCTACCAGTCCTACTTGTTCTTAGTCTCCTGGTCCTAGAATTCAGCTGATGTGTCTTGCATTACCCATGTTATAGGTTAAACTCATAGGTTATTATTATACAGATCATCCAGATTTATAATTATATAATTTCTCTCTTTTTGTTCCTTTTCAGCTCAAACTCTGCTCCATACTTTCCAAAGAGAGCTAGAGCCAAACAGTTTCTAGCACTTTCTTCAGCAGTTTGCAAAAGAAACACCAACAAACCAGGAGGCAGCTACCTGCCCTGCAAGATTCAGCTAAAAGGCAGGGCAAGGATGTGAGGAAAATGAAAGAGTGGGAAACTAGAGAAAGCTTGAAAACCTCCCTCCAAGCCCAGGGGCTCCCAGCCTCGGTTACTGCCTGAACCCTGCTACCAAATGTGTCTCAAGACATCTGTCCAGCCCAGTGAAATCTATCTTATGCCCTAAGTTGTTTCCCTGCTGTTTGGAGACGCACAGTGTTGTGTAATGTGTTGTAACATTGGTTTCATGTCTGTGTGGGTGTCTTTCTGGCAAGAAAAAGAAAGTTTTGAACTTCATTCTCCCATCTTCCTAGTTACTGTCTGCCACACTGTTTGCTAGTGTAAGGGAGGCAGGGTGATGGTGGTGGCTTATTTTCCACTTGATAGCATAACAAAACCAAAGGAAAAAAACTCCTTCACTCAGTTCATACTCAGAAAGTTCTTTATTTTGTTGTGTTTGCTTCTTTTTTTTTTTTTTAAACCTGCTCATGAATTAAGTCTTTTTACAAGTTCAAATTTTGTGTAATGAAGAAAGATTGTAAAATTGTGGGGTTTTCCTACTCCGTGCTGATTATTGCTGGTACCTCTGGAGCTTTTGACGTGATTTGGAAACTAGAAGGCTGGATTCCAGTCCCCAATTCATATGCATGCCTCTGAATTGTGGATACTTGCTTAGGTGTACAATGTGATGTCATTATGACTGGTTTTTAGTTTGATAGTGGTTTAACATATAAAGCAGAGTACTAGCAGACTGGATAAAAGGACTGCTGTGACTTCTACCAATTTGGAGTAATTCACATCACTTGGAATAACTGCTGAGCCACCTCTGGCAAGGAAAAAAATGAGCTACAGGGCTTATAAAAAGATTTCTGAATAGTAATGACTTTATCATTGATGGAAACTGTTAAGAACCACAGAGCTTTCTGCATTTTTCCCTGAGGCAGGATTCTCCTAGACTTCAAGTTTTTATTTGTCTTATCCCTACATAGGAAGTGACGCCTACTTGGATGCTTTACTTTTTAATCTACCTGCTCTCTGGCTGCAGCAATATAAGTATAGATCTAGAAGAAAGGTTCATAAATCAGCACAGTAATTCTCATCACCAAAAACTGGGGCATGGTTTTGTTTAATGTTTGGAATTTTATGACAGCATTCAAAAGAATTTATGAGTTTACAAGTAAGATTAAATCAGTTCCAAAGACATTATCAGACTGTGTCCAACAGTATCAGTAAAACATGTGGCACTGTCATTTCTCCAAGTGTTTTGGAGATTCCAGCTTTATTCTTATGGGTTTCAGGGTCACTTTCAGTCTAAGGGACAGGAAATTGCGAAAATCTGTTAGGTGCTTGCAATTTGGTCAGCAGCATGAGTTGGGAGTAAAGAGTAGATCCTGGCAGGTTTTTTGTACTGTTCTGTGGCAAAGAGGTCTTACCCCTTGGGCAGTTAAAAGCACATCCTTAAGTTCTAACCAGCCAGAAGCAGTTAAAAATAAACCTGAACTTGTTAGCAGTTGGGTTAAGGGTAAGAGATTACCCTTCATTTTAACTGGTCCTTGGCTTTATGGCACAGAAGAGATTTGCCATGCAAAGCATCCACAGTGCTGCATCACGGATCAGTTGTTCTCTTTCCAAAGACCAAAACCTAATCGAAAGAAAAAAAGCTATGCAAAGAGCAAGCAGAGTATGAATGTACAACCCATCATAAAGATCTGACTGCTCTTCTTCTTCACCTCTTTTCTTTTCTGGTGCAGTATATGTCTTGATCCCTTGGCAATGAAAATGACTTCACACAGTGGAGGAGGCTGTTTGGCTGATATCAGAGGCAACTGCAGCTTCGTGCTGTTGATACAGTCCATTTACTGTTGAATCTGTGCGTACACTCCAGCCATGCTGTTGCATCCACATTCCTGGGCTTGGATTTGTGCCCTTCCTGCCCACAGTCAGTGTGTGCACATGCTGGCTTGGCTGCCCACCCTTGTACCCATGCAGCAGGATGGCACAGCGCCTGCTCACAGAGGTGGGAAGCCAATTCACAAGGGTACAGATGAGCACTGGAAATAGATTTTGACTTGCATCCTGCCCAGTGCTGCCTATGCCAGTTCCCCATCAGGAACTGGCTTATTTTGAATTGTAAATGTTAAAAAAAAATAATTTCTAGGCTTAATCAATCTGAAAGTGAATTACTGCCAATTAGCACTAGGAAGATATTCACATGGTTTTCTTTAAGAAAGATTTGTGGTGGGAAATGAGTCAGTAACTGAATGCGTAGTGACAGCTTCCTCAGACGTGGTGACTGTACCTGCTGTCATGCTGTGCCATACAGACAGGCACACGTCCAGTGAGTGCTGGGGGCGGGCAGTGGAGTCAGAAACTGAATGCTGAGCTACCCTTTTTCAAGGAAGCAGAGGGAAAGAGATGAGATTTATTGACAAGAGCCCCTAAACATCAGGATGAAAATTATGGCTTTATAACTCTGAAGATTTGCATCAATAAGCACTTAATAAATAGTAAGTAACAGGGACCCACAGTAATACAACAAGAAAAGAAGAGAATTAAGCAATCTTAAAAAGAAAGCAGGGATGAGAAAATGAGATGTAATGGTTTATCTGTTTTTCTAATTACATGAGATTAGAACCAGACTAGAAACATCTGCTGCTTTGATTTTGCTGCTCATGGGTTTCCTCAGTCCTTTCCTCCTAAGTGGAAGATTTCGAGTGAACAGGATCTGGCCTGAGGAAATCCATCAAGCTGTATTCATTACTTAGGTTCTCTGTTTGTGCTGATTTAAAGATTTGGCCATTTTGATTTTCTTTGGATTAGATGAGCCCGAGGCAGCTCTCCAAAGGAATGTACCATTGGTTTTCTGTTTGCGGTTTTTTATGTGATGCAATTCAATAAAACTTCCATGCAGGTAGTCATTAATTGTCAAAACCAAAAATGCCCCTAAACTCCTGTCTGCAGTTCCATACCGTGCTATATTTGGGACACGTTATGGTTTCTATCATTAAGAAGGCCTCCATGTAGTGCCCCATCATGGATAAAACATAGCCACAAAAATGATGCATATGGACAAAATATAAAGTGAAATTATGGGTTTCTGTACTGAAATGGAGCTAGTGATGATGCATATGCCAGACACGAATGACACACAGAACAGAACTGTTGGTAAACAGAGGGGAAACTATAAATATGTTTAAGATGAGACATCACACATTGTTTCAAGTGACAAACTTTGTACTAAAAGAAAGAAAAAGATCACAAATCTAGACAGACAGCACTGCTAAAAGTTATATGGCTGCATGATTCATTCCCCAAAGAAATCAATGTCAGGATGACATTTTTCTTCAGGCAATACTGGCAACTGCTTGTAATTTGGGTAAACTTTCTCTGCCCTAGAAAAACAAACCATCAAACCAAAAGGTAACCACTGAAACAGCTACCACTCGACCAAAAAAAAAAACAACTGTTTTGAACTGAGCACAACATAAAACTGCATGAGTCAATCTACCGTAAACTTCCAGCAAATAGGATGTGTCATCAAGATCAACTTCGGTGTTTCCAGTGAGCATAGGCTTATACAGCAGGCTTTTTAGAAACAGACATCACTCCAAATAGTAATTCCCTACTTTCAATAAGCCTGACTGGCTGCAACTAGTTATTTTTTCTGATACACACAGCCAAAATAACTGACTCGTAAACAGAAGCCTATGGAGCTAGATTAATTACAGGGATTATGTATAGCATTCAGAGCTTTTAAAACAGAAGGGATCATGACCGTGATACAGGCTGGCTTCCTACTGTTGTGGTGGGGGTGATGTGAGAGGCAGAGAACGCCTTGACACTGTGTAAGCACTGCCTAGCAGTAACTAAAACATCCCTGTGTTATCAACATTTTTTCCAGCACAAATCCAAAATACAGCCTCATACTGGCTACTGTGAAGAAAATTACCTCTATATCAGTCAAAACCAGTGCACCTATTATTGTGGTTTAACCCCAGCCGGCAACCAAGCCTCAGGCAGCTCCTAACTCACTCTCCTGCCAGCAGGAGTGGGGAGAGAATGAGAAGGGTAAAAGCCAGGACGCTCATGGGTTGAGATAAAGACAGTTAAATAGGAAAAGCAAAAGCTTTGTACAAAAGTAAAGCAAAACAAGGAATCAGTTCACTGCTTCCCAGGGGCAGGCAGGTGTTCGGCCATCTCCAGGAGAGCCGGGCCCTATCACACGCAATGGTGACTTGGGACAACAA
Organism: Mystacornis crossleyi; assembly: GCA_013400655.1. Lineage (NCBI taxonomy): Eukaryota > Metazoa > Chordata > Aves > Passeriformes > Timaliidae > Mystacornis > Mystacornis crossleyi. The sequence continues at coordinate 67,784 of VYZQ01051919.1, forward strand.
ACACCATCACTCAAACGTCCCCTCCTTCCTGCTTCCTCACAGCTCTTTATGTTGAGTATGATGTTATATGGTCTGGCATTTCCCTTAGGTCAGTTTGGGTCACCTGTCCTGGCTGTGTCTCCTCCCAGCCTCCCAGGCACCCCCAATTTCCTCGACACCATGGCCGTATGAAAAGCAGAAAAGGCCTTGGCTCTGTGTAAGTCCTGCTCAGCAATAACAAAACCACCCCTATACTATCAACCCTGTGTTCAGCACAAATCCAAAACACAGCCCCCCACCAGCCACTGTTAAGAAAATTACTTCTACCCCAGCCAAAACCAGCACACGTACATAACATAAGCCTGGGAATTTCACAGAATGATTCCTGCTCAGAGCTGCTGGTGGTGATCGGAAGATGTGTCATCTCTATATTACAACTTCAAGTGACTGAAAATACAACTACCCTGTTCCAGTGGCCAGTCACCATTGTTTTGTAACCTGCTGGATCTTCTGCAATGCATATTTAGTAAAGTATACTTATGTTGGGGGTTGAGAAAGTTTTCTTTTTGTATGTGTATGTGTTCTTTTCTTCTCCTCTCAAAGGAATTTTTTCCCATGTTAAGAGGCGATTGCTGGGGTACTTAAGAGAAACAAAGGACCTAGCCAGCCACAAGGGAGGGGCCCAATTGTCCTTTTTTTTTGGTCTTGGTGGCGTCTTCTCAGGTGGGGGAGCAGAGATATCTCGAGATTTAGAACTGGAAAAAAAGAGGTGGGGAAAAGGGCTTGGAATTCATTGCTCTCCTGGCGTTTGGAGGGAGCGGAGACTTGCANCTAGGTTTACCTGTTTGAATAAAGAATTGTATTTGAAGTATTTACAACTCTATCCATTTTAGGCCCAAATGCCAACTAGTTCTACATCCTTTATCCTAAAAGCAGATTTATCTCATGATGTATTGCAGTTAGAGAGCAGCTTTCTTCCAGAAATGCTACACTTCTTACCAGTGAAGTTTTTCAGCACACAGTAATGCATGTTTCTTGGTCTGCTTCCATTAAATAACAGTCCCTAGGCCAAATGATTTAACTTGTTGCAGCATATATTGTTCTTGACAAACTCCACAGCTCTTTAAGTTAGAACCTTTAGTCTTACCTCTGTCTTTCATTTAGAGAGGTGGCTGAGATGTTGCCTTGCTTTCCTAGTGACCTTGGTTGTTCTTACATGTTGATCCACTGTGTCTCTCTTGAAAAAAAAATGGAGTTAAGATATTTGCAAATATCTTTATCTGAGGTTAAATCTCAATATTTTGCCTAAATAATCTTTTAGATGAGACAGCAAATTTGCTTAATAAAGGGAAGAGTCATCCCCCCATTATGCAGGGGAAGACAATTTGGTTTGCAGATCAACCAGTGCAGTGGTTACAGAGAGAGCTAAGATGATCCTGTGAGTCAGTCTACATCTAGCAAAGCTAAGGAGCTTAGGCACGCTGCCACAGTATTGCTCATGCAGTTTTTCCCAAGAACAGTTCAGGTCCAGAGGTTGTGCCTGTATTTTTCCTTTGGCTGTATCTCAAAACTCCAGAGCGGAGAGTTGATTCTGTTAGATTTGCACAAAGCATTTGACTTTGTCCTGTATGTGGGAGAAACAAATTCCACCATGAATGAGAATAAGAAAACTGGGTAGCTGTTTCAGACACACCCTGATAGACCTGATAGGCATGTGACAAGGGTTGGGAAGGATGCATGATGCAAATGGAAAAGACATGGGAGCAACAGAGAATATCCCAATTTTTTGTGGAAAGAAGAAATAGGGTAAAGAAAAAAAATAAAGGGAAGCTACAGAACTGGAATGGGATTCTCCAGCATGTCTTTGAATGCAAATGAATGAAAAACTCCCATTAACTTCCCCAAGTTTTGTACCAAATCCTTTGTGAATATAGCATGGAAAAAGTAGTGTTTAAATATGAAGAGCCCAGTTCACCTCTTCACCAGGTTCATTGCAGTAGAATGATGTTAATTCACAATGGGAACAGCTATAGGTAGAGTAACATAAGAATGGACATATCAAAAGTCCTTCCATTCCAACTGACTGTTTTTCACTTACTTTGGAAAGTAAAAAAAATACAGGATGAAATCACATGACAAATAATATGAAAAAGATATTGAGACTTACGCAGAAAGGTGTCTCTGAAGACAGTTTTGTGCTTTTTGCCCAACAGTACAACTTTTTGTCCATGATAGCTTTTGTTTTGGCATGGCTTAGCAGTCTGTATTGCTTTCTTAAGAAGTCTCAGATGTTTCCAAAAAGGAGAAATCACAAAGAGGAGTTGTCACATTTAATGCAGATGAGCAGATTATCCATTATCAACATCCCCATGAGGAAGCATGGTATGGTTTATTTCACCTCTACTGGAGCAAGGCAACATTGGATTGGATTATTCAGTGAATCATGCTGGAGGGCAGTAAAATGGGCCAACATTTTCAATATTTAGTCAAGTTCATAGAATTTTTCTATTTGACTTGTGTTTTTTTTTTTGTAAGACCGAAAATCTAATCAAAAATAAACCGGTCTAGATGCGAGATCTCAACTACAGAATATTTCTGAATATCAGAGGACCAGGAATTTGGTTCTGTTTCTTAAACTGAAAGATTTTTTTTTTTTTAAGTCATAGATGTATTTGCTGACCATCAGGGCTTTTCAGCTCTGATGGAAAATTCCTGACTACTTCACTACAGCTATTACAGTTGGTGTCTGTCAGAGAATGTGACAAATGCTACCAACAATTCAAAGAATCACCTAAAAATCAATTGTTGATATGACCTTATAGATACAAACTTTACAAATTATTAGCTTCTAAGCAATTTCACAAAGCCGGGCTGTGTCTTCCCTTAGCTTCCTATCTGCATGATAGCTCTGCTATCATCTGCATCAGAGACTGAAACTGCATGCTCTTGATAGTCACACGGGAATTATTAGCATAACCTCTGTTTTTCTGTCCTTTATTTTGGTAATGCTCACTGACTGGAAAAATGAATAAACATGTAACTGTAAATGGCCCTTCGGAAAATCCAGAACTTTCACAGAAGAGTCATGTGGATGATCACTTGTTCCTCATTCTCAACTTTGTGGTGGTCTGGGAGGCAAAAAAGACCTTCCTCTGGCAACCCCCAAAGATGAATAAGTTAGAAAAATAGTTGTACTTGCATATTTTGTTTCCTGACATCAAAGCTTCTTGAGAGAGACATGAGCTATTATGTGACATTATTCTTTTTTTCTTCCTGTAATAACTGTGGCAGACACTCGGCATTTATTTTGCACATTTTAAATCCAGAAGACCAGACAAGAAACCAGCTGAGGGTTCCTCTCACCCTGTTGTCAGTGATAGCATTTTTATTGGGATAATTTGGACCAGAAACTTGCAACTCATCTATGGTTAGGGAGGAAAGGAGGAAATTTTTCTCCAGCCTATGATAGGCTGTAGCTTATATTGCTTTAATCATCAGGGGTGGCAGTTGTTCTACCTGCAGCCTGGGAGCCCTGACCCATTTCAGCATAAAATGTTCTTGTTACTTCATCCTGAGAAGTTTTAACATCTTTGGTGCATCCAGCAGGGCTTTGAAATGTGGTTGAGGAGTGTGCACACATGTATGTGGCAGGACAAAAAGGAGGAGCTCTTTCGGTAAAAAGAAATACGTAACTTTTGTCTCGCAAAATTGTTTTTCTAGAGATGTTTCTGTCTCTCCCTGTCACAGCTCAGGTAAGCTGTGGCTGCTTGCCAGCACCACAAGCTGATGCTGGTGTAACTCCACTGGGGCCAGCACAACAGAAGAGGTTACAGGGATGCTGGAGCTGCTCTCTGGGGAATGGGAAAGTCTCCCTCCTTTGCCCTGCTTTAGGAGCCCTCTCCACCCTGTTTTCCATCAGTTCTCTCCAGGGGCAATAAGGTGTGTGTGGCTGGTAGCTGAGTGTATAAATGATTGCTCAGAGAGCTGGCTTATGTGTACCTATCACAAGCAGTCAGCATCAATGTCCCACTGGTCATGAAGAGGTGGTTGCATGTGAACAGAGCAGACTTTCTTAAAAAAAATAAATTAGCAACATACCCTTGAAACTCACACTTTTTTTAGGTGAAAAATCAAGTCCTCTGAAGTGGAGAATATCCAGATATTTTCCTATCTGGCCAATCCAAATTCAGATTGGTAGTTTTGTGCCCTGCTACGATCTTCAGTTGCCTTTTTCATGGACTCTTACTTCCCTTGGGTCCTGATTCAATGAAGTTAGATCTGTTTACAAAATCAACACTTTGAAATAGGGAAGTACCAAACCTGGGGTTTCCCAAGAATCCTTGGTTCTGCAATGTTGCATGCTTGTCATTCCCCATTTAGTCAGTGACACAATGTACAAAAACTCCCATTGAATCAAATAACCTGAAAGGATCAGTTATGTGCATGGACTGTAAGTCCTAATACTGCATTACTGCACTTAATGGATCAATTGATCAATCAAACTTAATGGATCAATCAAACATACATTCATATGTACTGGTCCCTGTTCCAGAACCTAAACCAAAGGCAAGTATAAGCTCCAAGGCATGCGAAGGAGAAAAACAAATAATGTGTAGGCTGTAAGCAGAAATTGAGCCTTTGTAGTTAACAGTAGAGAAGAATTGTAGGAAAACTGGCAAATACTTTAAAATCAATAGGAAGAAAACCCAGCCAATCCCCAAATCAAATTATGAAGAAGCTTTAAAAAACAGCTTCAGCCATAAAGAAGACTAAGTATTATAGACACTTCGTTATTTTGAGTCTTGCACTAGGCTTCTGAGCTGAGGCTTAGAAAACCTACTCCTTGATTTTGGATTTCATAGGAAGTCTAGGTTGGAAGAGACCTTGAAGATCATCCAGTCTAACTGTGAACCCAGCACGACCACTGTAACCCCTAAACCCTAAATCACATCACCCAGGATAAATCCCTGAAAGAGGAGTTTGTAACGGAAACACTGACTAATTTTAAAATGACTACAGAACCAGAAGTCTGGACAACACTTAAAAAAACAAGGGCATATTTTAAAATCAGACCTGCCATTCTTACCTTTATAAGGACTAGAGGAAATTAAATGAAACCTTCAGTCTGGAGGCAAAGTCAGCAACACTGACTGCATTGCAGTGGGCACAAACTTGGTCCAAGTCCTTAGATATCTTCAGTTTTCCAAAGGTCTTACAGTCTACCTAGTATCAGACAGCTAGGGGAATCTTGGAAACAAAACAAAGAGTGCCACAGGAAGTGGCATTGTGATTCAGAAGATGACATTCTTCACCCTGAGTCACTCGTGCCCTACTGGGGTGCTCTCCTGTAGGTGAATCCCAGCACTGAGGCTCTGAGTCCTGACCACTTTAGGCTGTAAAATATTGGATGACACTTGTCACAAGAATAGCTGCCTCTATCCTGCTTTGGGCTGTATTACAGACTGGGTAATTACCTTAAAGTTCTGGTTACTTTATTGCCTATGGTTCTTTCTTCTGCACTTCCTTCCCTTTGGTCTGTGCCAAGTTGCTGGCACTGCCGTAACAGTTGCTGTGTTTCTAGGGGTCTCTGGCTTTGCTTGTGCTCAAGGGGCCTGGCTGGATTTCATTAAATGCTAAGTTGCTGCTTCAGTTATGCCTCTTTAGCTTGTGACACCACTGGAACAAAAGCTGAGCTGCCTTTCCTATTTGGAAAGTGCCCACCCTACTGGAGTTCATATGCAAGAAAGAATACTGCTAGCCTGAGGAAGACTGGGTTTTTGTGCTAGGCAGTAAATAATCTTGACATAGCATCACAGACACCCAAAAGCACAAAGTACAATAGGCAGAAGACGCCATTCCAACATAGAAGACATAATGGACTTAAGTCAGTTCTTGTATTTTATTTCTAGTGCATATTTTAACACTAAGATGAAACTGTCAGTCACATGTACCTACATCAGGAACACTTAGCACAAAGTCATAAAGAATGAGCAATTGCTCTACTCTTCAGGTTATTTTTAAAATAAGAAAACTCTTTCTTACAGTTATGGAGTAATAAGCATTGCAATTAATGTTAAAGACCAAAGTTTGCTCGGTAGTAGAAGTACAAATAAATTTAATTCTCCTAAACTTCAGTTGAATTGCTATCTAGAATGCCAGTTATTATAACTGATTTGATTTCTTTTCTGTGGAAACTACTTAATCAAATGCAAACATTAGAATGAGTCTGAGGCTCAAAAGCACACACCAGATATCTGGTTTCAGTAGGTTTTTATGGTGGCTCATAATAGAAATGCTGATAGAACTTTAGCCATTGCCTTGCTATCAAATGCTTCTGTAATTCCAAATTAACATGCTTCATTTTATCTGCCAGCTCAGCTGCTTGCTTGGCATTCATTGTGAGATGAGAAATGCTGGTTCCCTGGTAATTTTAGTAATTTTGATGTCTGCAAGTGGATGCTTTGGCGTTTGTTCTTCTATTCAAAGAATATAGCAGAAAACACTGTTTTACTGATCTGTAAGAAATCTGATCTCAGTAAGTCCTGGGTGTCTTTTGACTTGGTTCTGTTGATTTCAAAGAGCTGAGAGTACACAATGACTCACAAGACACATCAGCACCTGGCAAAATCATGTCCTAATATATCTGTGTGGTGCTTGGTGGTTTCAGTTGGCAAAGAGTCATGCAGATATTGCCTTTTACTGTATTATACATTCCCACCTATATGGTTTTGAAAGCCTTGAAGTTTGCTTTGAGCTTCAGATTCAAGTGTTTCTGAATCATTAATGTAAAAGTCCTTCAAGGTACCGTATTTCTTGACTTTCATAATGAAAAAAAGGTAACTGTAAATTTCATAAAATTGTGGTGAAGGAAAATAAGCAGTGTTATTAAGATTGCAACTCAGAGCAGGTTCAAAAGCTCTATGAGTCTTAATGGACCTTTTAATACACGTGTTTTGAGTTAGGGGTCTATTTCTAAGCTCTGAACACAATATATTTAATTTAATGGATACTGCCATAATCATCAATTATTTTGTTCAGTCATTTAGGAGGGGGCCAGCCTGCCTTTAGCTTTTGCCAAAACTTCCACTAAAGTCAACTGACTGTTTAAACACTCAGCAAGCATGTCCTTTTGCTTAATTTCCTTGGGTGTTTTTTTGAATATATACAGTTTTGAATATATACATGTATACTGTATACATGTAGCGCAGGTACCTGTGCACTTACATGTGTCCTTTTAACACCTTAATCTGAACAGGTTTTATAGTGTCCTTTAGCAGCTATAGAACACCTGTCGAGTTGCTCGTTTTGTGCAATTACAAAGGAAGCAGATGAAAGATTTTAATACAAGAACTTAAGAAAAGTCTTAAGAATGTCTTAAGAAATGCCAATTTTTAAATTGAAACCTAAGTTTCAGGTATATTTCAGGTATATCTTTTCCAGAGATGGGGCTTGCCATCATTGCAGACCTCATTTCAGTTATCCTTTTATAGCTGACTTTAAACCCAAATCTATATATGTCTACATTACGCATGATGGTGCTTTTAACTTGAGATATTGATCTGTCAGAGAGGTTAATCTAAACTTCAACTAACACAACTCTCTAGTTATTAACAGGATACAACCTGCCTCCTCTTCTTTGCTATTAGTCTTTCGTTGTCTGTCCAAAACTTCTTGCACAAAAAAGGCCTCTCAGTTCATACAGGAAAATTTCAGACCCACAGCTTAGCTGCCAAAAAACCAAGAGCAAGTGCTGTCCAAAGAAGGACAATGTGTCCAGAGGAGGGCAACGGAACTGGTGAAGGGTCTGGAGCAGAAATCTGAGGAGAAGCAGCTGAGGGAACTGGGGGGGTTTAGCCTGGAGGAAAGGAGGCTCAGGGGAGACCTTATTGTTCTCTACAACTCTCTAAAAGGAGGCTATAGCCAGGTGGGGATTGGTCTCTTCTCCCAGGTAATAACTGACTGGACAAGAGAAAATGGCCTCAAGTGGCACTCAAGGAGATTTAGATTGGGTATGAGGGAAGATTTCTTCACTGAAAGGGTGGTCAGGCATTTGAATGGACTGTCCAGGGAAGTGGTGAAATCACCATCCCTGGAAGTTTTAAAAAGGTGTGTGGATGTGGCACTTGGGTACAGGGTTTAGCGATGGACACGGTGGGGCTGGGTTGACAGCTGGGCTCCGTGGTTTGAGAGGTCATTTCCAGCCTTAACAATCCTATGATTCTGTTGCAGCCCCAAAGGGCTTCACACCACACACAAGTGATTTCAGTCAATACTAAGAAGTTTAGGTGCACTTCACAATGTGGCCACCTCTATCAGCATGAGGCTAAATTGAGCTTAGATAACAGAACTCTGAAGTTGTTCTCACATATTCTTTAAAGTATTACAGAATGTCAGTCAGACTTACATCCTTCCACACTTTTCAACACCTACAAAAAACAGATCTCAGCTCATTTTCTGCATTCATTTGTGCTGGGTAAAAATTCAGTGTTTTTCAAAAGCAACATCCAAGTGAGGAAGGGACACAGGAAGCTATGTATGCCAGGGCCTCTTCTACAGATTCCATATTAAACAGTTGCTAAACGAAAAGGTTGTTTGCAGTGCTATAAAATAATGTCATCTTTCTGCAGACCTACAGCCCACCGGAATGAGGGGACAGGATGGAGTGTGCCTTTTCCAGTATTCCCCACCCACTGACCCAGAGCATGAAACCCACAGAGTTCTTGGAACTGCAAACAGTGTTTGAATTCAGACTAAAACTGGAAAACAGAAACTGGCCTTTTCTTTTTTTTTTTTTTTTTGAGTCACATCAGTCAATGCTATTTACAAAATTGGTTTATGGAGACCACAGGTGGACACTCTGACTCATTACACATGAATACTAAATATAACCAAGACAATCTTGGAAAATCCCATAAAGAAAGAGGGAATAGCCGTCTGATTTTTATATTTGTAACACTGGGGTTTGGATGCCAGTAATGGAAATTACATTGTTTTCACAAAAAGCAGGTGAGGCACAGTAAGGGACTGAATGATTGCCAGGATGCTTGTGGCTGGAAGGAGAAGGCAGCTTGAAGCTGGACACGGAGGTAGGTTTGTCATGCTGCCGTAGGTTGCTGTTTGCACTTGTGGCAGGCTGTGGCGAGGTTAGCAATGCATTCCACAATTGCCGGGAGTTAAGAAAATGTTATGTCCCTTAGCCAGGGTGAAAAGCACACCTGCCCAGGAAGCCAGCATAGAATTCGGTACTGTCTCAGCCCTACTTCATTGCTACACGGAGAATTTGAATAGTATTTACGGCCTCATATCCTGCCTCACATTTTATTCTCCCTGATCTTGAAAACCAGGGAGGTCCAAGGTCTGTAATATATACAGAAAAGCAGATAATGGATCCCTTTATGTTTGTCATCACTGAATTCTGTTTTGATGGATACTTTAGTGCCAAGCCTTCTCTTCTTCTCACTGCTGAAGGAGAGCTATTGCTGGACTCCCTGGAGTCCCTAGCTTAGCCCTGGGAAGCGTAATCGTGTGAAACTGAAATAAGCCGTATCAGTTCTAGCATGAAAGCTTGCTTTAAATGTAAACTGAGAAACAACAGACTCTGTTAAGAGGAACTAACTGAGGAAGGAGTTGGTGATTCTAATCTCTACCCTTTCCAGACCAGTAAAAATGACCAATAAACCTGATGCCAAAAAGCAAATTTTTACTTGTAGGTCACCCAAACCTGTATGCTATTTCTCACTGCCAAGATCCAAAGTCACATTCTGTCTTGGCAGTGCAAAACTATTCCTCTCTATTCCCCACTTTGAAACATGCCCAAAAACTAGAAAGAACCCTGTCACTGCTGTCTTGTTGGAAATAGCAATGTGGTACTGCGAACACAGGCACAATGAGAAACTATTGATGCAAAGTCAAATGAAGCGGTTCCAGTTGTTGTAGTTAAAGCTGTACAGCAGAAGTGGTGTCACATTTTTGTGAAGGCAGTTTGTATCAAGTGGTTTGTTAGCTGAGCTGATATAAGGGGGACTTAATTTACTTTCTTCCGACTAAGAGCTGCTAATTTACCTTGGCTTGCTGATACTTTAGCAAAATAGATAGGACTTCAAAAAAGTCACTCTTTTGGTAACTTGAATGACTGAAGTTCTGGAGCTGGACGTGGAAATACCCAACCAGTCTATCTGCTTGGCTTGCTGCAGTCAGCCTCTAATGAGCTCTCCATTTGTTCTGCGTGTCTCTCTAATGCTCCTTTCAGCCTATTGCTAAAGTGCTTCTAATGGCAATTTCTGTTTTTTCACTGCTTTCAAAGGAGTTGATTCCACCCATTTCCATCCCTTCACCTTTAATACTATCTACTTCAGTAGACTTAAACCAAAATAAAATACCGCTTTAAATTTCAGGATGTTGTTGTTGTTGTCTGTTGAATTTAACTCATCACCAGTGCCGAAGACACAAACAGCACAGCACAAATGGAAAAGTTTATAGCAAAAACAGAGCGATGGCAAAGGAGTATACTTTTTTTTTTTCTCCGTGGAAGAATGAGTGTCTTTGTTTCAACCTTAGGTTCAGCAATTTCTTGGTTCTGCATTGATCATCATAGTCATATGAAATTATTTAAAAGGCATTTTGTTGCCAAGGTCACATGAAATCATTTAATAAAAACTTAAAAGTGAATTTGCCAGCTCATGTCTCATTGAAACACACTTTTGGCTTAAAAGAACCTGCTGAGTTTTAAGAATGAGCAGGACTGGGCATTTTCCCAATCATAAGATGGCAATAACAGGAAGGAATTCTTGGCTATGTTATATGGTAAGTGAACAATGCCTCCATGAATTTTATGTGTTTATATTCATAGGCACTTCGTGGTGACTTAGTTTTGTGGCTTTTTTGAAACTACCCAGTGCAGGAAAATCACATAGGTGGTCTGCAGCCATCCCTAAGACTTTGGTAAGCACCCCCAACAAAAGTAAAAGAAAATGTAAGTCTTTTTGTGGAGAGGAGATGGAAAGAAAACTTTTTGAGGGTAAAGAGTAATTTTATGAGCCTAACTGTTTCATTTAAAGCTTTGCAACGTCTCTTCACTTCAATCCAGTTTCACTCAGTGCGCACTTTGGTCTCTGTTACAAAGAAGCAGCACTACTGAAGATTCCCTCTCTTTCATCAGGTAAAAGGTCAAAAGACAACAAAAGTTTGAGTGTGTTGATACTGAATACTTGAAATCTAAGCCCTGCCTTAGAAGTAGAGCTCCCATACTGCTGAGCTACCAAATCCAGGTCTGCTCTTTGCTGTCTCTCTGAACTCATGGACCTCAAATTCAAGTTACAGAGTGTCCCGATTTCAGGGAGAAGAAATAGTGTGCTCCTTACTCCCAGCCTGATGGTTAGGCTCTGTCCTGTGAAGCAAAATCCATGGACTTGGGCTCTGCCATCCTAGAAGTTCCATATGCCAGCTCTCCTACTTGAGCAAGTACCATAACCTTGGAGCTACTCTTGTAGCTGCCTCTTCCCACCATCTTTAAATGAAGGTGGCTGTGGCTCAGGTCTCAGTGCACTCTGCTTGTGTTGTGAGCACGCTCAATTCATCAAGCTGCATTTTCCTTTTGTATGAATCCCAAACAGCCCTAGGAAGGAGAATGGCTTCTGAATGCTGAGCTCAGACAAAAAGATAGTTCTTGAGAGCAGAAAGAGTAACTGAATGTGCTGATCCAGCCACACGTGCATATTTGGATTAGATGTAGTTTTCCTGCATCATTTGGAGTCAAAATCATCAATTTGATTGCATTTTAGGAGTATTTTTATCATTGAAAAGGAGGTCTGTGAGTGAATATGTGAATTGTTGTATCATAGAATCATAGAATCATAGAATATGCTCAGTTTGAAGGGACCCATCAGGATCATCAAGTCCAACTCCTGGCCCAGCACAGGACACCCCAAGGGTGACACCCTGTGCCTGAGAGCATTGTCCAAACACTTCTTGAGCTCTGTCAGCCTTGGCGCTGTAACCACTTCCCCGGGGAGCCTGTTCCAGTGCCCAACCACTCTCTGGGTGAAGAACCTTTTCCTGATACTCAGCGTAAACCTCCCCTGACCCAGCTTCAGGCCATTTCCTCAGGCCCTGTCACTGGTCACGAGAGGGAAGAGATCTGTACCTGCCCCTCATCTTCCCACCCTGAGATATCCTTTCACCTTGTTTAGCTATTAAAACACAAAATTAGTTACAGGACTTCTGAGGCCCAGAATTCATCTGAGTGAGTAAGAATGTTCTGTATTTCAATAAAAAAAAGGATGAGGCCTTTCAAGAAAAAATCAAACCTGTTCTTGTTTTAAAGGAAATTGCTCTTTGACTGCTTCTGGCTGCTCTGCATCCTTCAAAGGAGACCACACTGTGTCAGCTAAATGATTGAAAAAATAGATTTTTTACCAGACTCTGTAGAGTTGGACTCTCAAAATTGTTTTAAACAAAGTTGAGACACCACAAAACTTCAGTTCAGTATGAATTATTCTTTGTGCCGCTTCCACTAAGGAAAAAAGCATAAAGTATTTCCTGTGCTGAACACTAAAATTCTTCTCACTTTTGCTGCAAGGGATTTGTGTTTACTTCAAAGGCTTTGCTCTTAAACCATAAAATTTTCCTGCTAGACACTGTGTATGTTTTTGCTGTGTTTGTACGAGGCAGCAGCTCCTGCTGAGACTGGAATGACATTCTCCTTTTCTTCTTGTCTCTACTTAGAGCACTGGTCTCAATCCATGAATCAGGGAAAAGACATACTACCAAAAAGCATGGAGAGTGTGTACGTAACTCATGAGCACTAAATTTCCCTCTGTTCAAATCCTAGCTCCACTGGCAATGACAAGAAATTAGTACAGCCTAAACTAGCACCTAAGGACCAGGAAATTAGCTGACCACATCTCTTGTCCCTTGTTGACCCCCTCAGGCAGCTATTAAATATTGTCAGGTGGAAATTCCCTGGGACAGGGCCTGATTCACTTTTTCCCAGAGTATACTGGTATCTCGTAAGTGGAATATAATAACATAATGCTGCTTGTTCTCACAGAATCTACTGAGCACCAGCTTCCTGAGTGTACTGTACACTGAGTTATTTACTCAGCTTTATCAATTACACTGGAAAAATGCAGCACCTTTTTTTTAATCTCAAGCGAAGCAGTGGGTTTATATGTTTGCATTTGCTGTAGTCAGTAATGATTAGCAGCTTATGTGTCTCAGCAGTTTCTTTTCTTTTCCGTAAATTTTAAACAAAATGCAGTGGAAATTTAATACTCTGATTCGTATTCTTCCTTTTACCCACATCATCTCCCAGAGCTGTCAGATCTCATTCGCAAGCCTCTCTTCTTCTGTCACCAGAAAATTACATCAATATTCCACACCACCTGTTGCATCCTCTTGACACTTTATCCAAAGATCAGAGAAAACATGAATAAAGTATGAACCAAAATGTGAACAGTTGTAACTGTTGGTCCTGGAAACAATGCATTTTGCAAAACATATTGTCTTTATTGTAACTTACAAGAACTGTCTCAAAGTGAAAAGCCTGGGTGTGTGCAGTGATCTCACACACCAGGTATTGCCTCTAAGATATAAACACTGAAGGAACTTTGGCAATGTGTTTTTTCCTCTGAGTACTGGAAAGAGCACAAGCATAACACAGTTTGAATCTAAGACCTCATTAGGGTTTTCCTGTTAGGGATGTGTTATAGAGAACACTGGGAAAGCTGAGAATGTGCATCTGAGCTAATATCTGCACTGATTAAAAAATTTTAAAAAAAGAAAAACAGCAAACCTCTTAAAATAGAGTGGAATGCATTGTTTGTGTTTATTTTTACTCGCCAGTTCCATTGTTCCATGGAATGCAGCTCTAAGTAGTTGATTCACAATTAAGAGAGTCTTCAACTGGAATGATTGAAGGTCCCTTGAGTTTCTTTACTGGAAAACCCTGTCAGCAGTCAAAACTTTGCCCAGGAAAGGAAAATGCTGCCATGATTCAAGTGTGAATTCCCCTATTAAATGAATGTAAATGCACACCAGTTACTAACAACATTTAACCTTGGGTTATTTTTTTCAATACTTTTCTTGTAGATAATGAATGCCTGATGAGAAACTTTTGATATTATGCATTGTCAATATCTTTAATACCAAATTTACTGTGGTGTGATATACCTGTGGTGAATATAGGAAGCCAGGAAAAAGGGGTCACAATTACCCATCCACTTCTTAGTCGTAGCCACTGGCAAGAACTTGCAATGGCTACAGAGATAGTGCCAACCAGACCTGGAAGACAGACCACCACAGAGGGCAATTAATACAGCTTGTNCAAGCATCATGAAACTTCATCCAGAGCTAATATCTGCACTGATTAAAAAATTTTAAAAAAAGAAAAACAGCAAACCTCTTAAAATAGAGTGGAATGCATTGTTTGTGTTTATTTTTACTCGCCAGTTCCATTGTTCCATGGAATGCAGCTCTAAGTAGTTGATTCACAATTAAGAGAGTCTTCAACTGGAATGATTGAAGGTCCCTTGAGTTTCTTTACTGGAAAACCCTGTCAGCAGTCAAAACTTTGCCCAGGAAAGGAAAATGCTGCCATGATTCAAGTGTGAATTCCCCTATTAAATGAATGTAAATGCACACCAGTTACTAACAACATTTAACCTTGGGTTATTTTTTTCAATACTTTTCTTGTAGATAATGAATGCCTGATGAGAAACTTTTGATATTATGCATTGTCAATATCTTTAATACCAAATTTACTGTGGTGTGATATACCTGTGGTGAATATAGGAAGCCAGGAAAAAGGGGTCACAATTACCCATCCACTTCTTAGTCGTAGCCACTGGCAAGAACTTGCAATGGCTACAGAGATAGTGCCAACCAGACCTGGAAGACAGACCACCACAGAGGGCAATTAATACAGCTTGTTTATTTTCTGGCAGCCTGCAATACCTATTGGGTCACTGAGGGAGAGCCAGAGGCTGCTTTAATCTTCAAGAATTAGAAATAACACACTGTGGCAGAATTTTAGAGATTGGACTAGATCCATGTTAGCTTTATTGCTCTCAAAAAACATTGAAACCTCATAGATGCTCGTATTTTCCTGTATAGCCATAAATACCACTCAGATTCTGACACTGAACATTATTTTATTTTATTTTATTNAAAGATCAAGAAACAGACCGATGGATTGTTTTTGGTGTTTCTCTCAGGAATGAAGCTTTGATTGCCAGTGGCTTTAGTTTCATTGGAAGAGGCAGCTACAGCCAAGTGGGAAGATTAAATTATCTGGGGACAGTGAGTTCACCCAAGAGAGAAGGGTGGAGAAGACAGTGTTTTGGCAGAGTCACTTTTGTGATGGGAGGGCAAGTGCCTGGACTAGGCTGTGCTGGGAGGTACAGACTAACCGAAAAATGACTAGAACAAATGGTCCTTGAAACATGATTTGGAGCAGAGCCTACAGCACGTCTGAAACACACCAGATAAATCCTAGAAATGGTTGGAAAACACGTCAGATTGCAACAAAAGGCTGAGTCTTGCTTTAGAGTGCTTGGAAAAGGCTCACGAGAAAAACTGCCTGGGTACTAAGAATGACTGACACTACATGGCTTCCAGGAAACTTAGTACCTGATAGTGCCTGTGGGATGGGCAGAGGGCATGCCTTGCTTAGATAAAGTACTGTGGTGTATTAAAAAGCCTCATCCATCCTCAAACTTGCTTTCTGATTCCCTGGAAGGGAATGGTGCAGCCAGGGGAAAGATTCTTGTTCCAGATGTACATCTGGGTTTCTCTCAAGGCCTCCCCAGTCAAAGGGTCTTATTGGAAGATTCTCCCGTGCCATTGCGAATCTGCTCAGAGGATATAAGCACATTCATTTTATGGTGACAAGAGTCCACAGGTGTATTTCCCTGTCTTTCCTCAGCTGGTTGGTGTGAATACCTCCCCCACTTTCTTGTACAGAATAGATCCCAAACTCAGCCCTGTACTTTAAGCTCCTTGAAAATCTGAGCTTTGCTACTTCCCCTATACCTAATCAAACATTTCAGACCTGTTTTGCACCTACTTGCTTCTTCTTAGACCTGGTAGGTAAGAACCATCAGGGAGGTAGGAAAGGTGGCTCTACGAGGAGGTACTTTTTTCTCAGTTTTCTGAAAAAAGACCTCTGCCCAGTATTAGGAGAAAGTAATTTTCTGTCTGTAATCCTTCTTCTTGGTGTTCCTGGCAAAAACAATGGACAGGTTTGGATAGGTCCTGGGCAGATCTTCTTTTGAAACCAACATCCCCAGCTCAAGCTCTTGCAGTCTGCGTTGCCTCCTGATGTGCCCCAAATAAACAACACTTGCCGTGAAGTCCAATAATTTATAGGAGAGTGCTGGAACTGCATTCAGATGAAAGGGCATGTAGGCTTAGTGGTAGAAAACAGCAATACCTCCTTATGAGCAATAAATACAAAGCTCTTGCCTTATAACTCTGCCAAGAGTTTGTTAATTTAGTTTCCTGTCTACTCCTGTTAATTTAGTTTCCTGTATAGGGTTCTTAAACATTGGGTCCTCTAAACACACGGCTTCATCCCTTCACCTCTGCTAATGCTCTCTCTGTGGTGACAATGGGTGTAGTGGGCCTGAAGTCTTCAGGGGTGCTTGGAAAGCCTCTCCCTAAATCTTTTGGAAATATTGCATGGTACTTCCCTGAGGCTTTCATAACTTGCAGCTCTCATGATTTCAGTGTCAGTAAAAGGGGGGCAGAAGTTGAGGAGTTTATTCAGGACTGTGGCAGTTCCCTAGAAAGGACCCTGAGAAGCCAGTGAAGACCTTCTGCTGTGTCCAGATAAAATCAGGTGTAGCTGACAAAGGTTTTTATAACCTCTACTTACACAATCCTAGTGACACTGAAGGCATAGCTTTTTCACACAACCTCTGCCAGTATTCAACAGTCTTCCAACCAGGAAGTATTTCCAGGGTGCATCCTACAACTCTTTTGCTATCTTTTAACTTCATTTCTTTCTCTTCTGTGCTCGATATGGGTAGAGAATGGCTATTTTTGCTGTTACACTTTTAGAAGGTCCCTTTCTTCAGACTAAGCCATCCCAGTTCTTTCAATTCTTTCTTTGCATAATGCTTCATTCCTCTCTCTTTCATTTGTCCATCTGCTTTCTGTTTCGGGTAGATAAATAGCTACAAAATGCTCAAAATTACCCTTGGGGGATTCTGAATAAAAACCTTGTAATCTTTGTAGTCATCAACTCCTCTATCCATACTAATAAGGCAGGATGAGGTATGGTTAAAAAAACAACCCCAAGGCACAGCTAATGCAAACATGTATAAAGCAGAAGGTGAGTCTCTGTTTTGTAGGTCTGGAGCTGTTTTCACTGTACAGCTATTTCAGTAAGCAGATTTCCACAGAGAAAAGCAGCGATTCTGAAATACAGTGAGAGCACCTCAAACAGGAAGAATTTCTTTGCAGAAAGGGTTCTTAAACATTGGAATGCCCAGGGAGGTGGTGGAGTCACTACCCCTGGAGGCATTCAAGAAATTATTGAATGTGGCACTCAGTGCCATGGTCTAGTTAACAAGGTGGTGATCAGTCAAAGGTTGAACTCAATAATCTTGGAGGTCATTTCCAATCTAAATGATTCTGTGATTCTGTAATTCTCTCTGGTACTTGACCACGCTCAACAGTGATGGAAAATTTGGGCTCAGTGGACCCAAAGACAACTATGAGTAAATGCCATTTTTCATTCTTCATTGCTTTTATCTTGGATCTTTCATTCACGTGCACTGGTGGATGGCTCTATGGCATGTACTCTTCAGCCCCTTCAGGTGGAGCTCTGTTTGCTTTGGAGCAACACACCCAAAACTTTATTGGTCTGTGACGATACAGACTGAAAATACCTTCTGGAGCAAGACCATTTATTCTCCTATCAGCTTGGGTTATGGTAATGGCTGTCACGCCTGGCTACACCTAATCCTGGAAGCTGGAGAGTGTGTGGTGTGGTCCATAAGCCTCTTCCCTAAAGCCTCAGGCTACAGAGCTTGCGTATAATTTCCTAGGACTGCACAGCCTTCTGAAGCTGTTTTCTGTAACATTAGGTTTAGCCACTGGCTAAATATACATATTTGGCAAGGTATATTTCTGGATAAGATTCTGAAGATGTATGATGTAATGAATTAAATGCCTTCCAATCCTGAATATATAAAGTATGCCATGCTGTATTTAGCATAGCTGCGGAGAGGAAGAAAGAACATTTACCAGCAGACTGGGTGAATCAAAATGCCAGGGCAGATTTTGACAAACATTATTTAACTTGCACCATTGCTTATATGCATTTTCAATGTAGTATGATAAATGTAAAGTGGTTGTATTTCAATGTAGCCCTCTATTAGGGAAACATTTATAACTTCAACCCAGAGTATATGGGTAACAGGATATCCTTGTTAGCGAGATGTGTATCTGAATAAGACACAAGCCTCTTACATTGTCATATGAACCAGAGAGGATGCAAATCTCTGAGTATTTCACTTTGGATCTGTGGATTTGCTATAAGTGCATGTCCTTCTGTTTGCCAGCATCAGATCTCTACGTGGAATGGAAATTTGAGATTTGTGATCATCTCCCCAAAGTGGACCTTATCAGATAATTTTGCCAGACACTTATTCCACTTGAGTCTTTTGAGAAGAATTGAAAAGGTATGCTTGCTTAGCTGTCTGAATTGTCCTCTTGTGTAGGCATGTATCAAGCAGATATTTACCCTCTTGTTTGTTCCATATGGCAATATTAATTGTCATAAGCTTTTCTTCTCCCGTGTTTTTTCTGATGCAGTTACTTTGAGAAGAGACAAAGGGATATGTTCAAGTGATTTTTTAATATGATTCTATGTGTGAGCTGACTCTTGACACTCAGAAATCTGCTACAGAGAAATGGAGGAGTAAAAAATATTTACAGTTATTTTTATACTAACTTTATTCTGACATTTTAAAATTGCTTACCATGACATGCAACATGCACGGTGGAGAAACAGAGATGAGTAACTGGGGAAGCCTGGACTCTACTTTCTCTAGGACGGTCAGGAGAAGTAAAATCCAGTCTTTGCTCAGAGGAATATATCTGATTGATAGATATGACAGGCTTTCTTCCCTGAGACCAACTGGAAATCAGAATTACTCTGCTGCCATTCACCCTATTACAGTATTATAACCTGACCCAAAACAAATTTGAAACACAGTTTGAAATGTGTTTAATATTCACACTTGGTATCGAAGTAATTTTTTAGCCTTAGTATGGCCAGACCAAAACATCCCAGTCCAATTTGGAAAAAATGGGGAAGCCATATTATTCCCAGAGTGAATTTCCCCTTTTAGTGCAATAACTTCTGGGGTTTACCACCCCATGTGGGAACAAAAGTTTATTTTACATTATATTGTCATGACCACACCCAAAATTATTAAAAATATCATTGTGGAGACAAATCCATTTTTTTTTTAATAAAGTCTCCATTAAAAAAAAACCCTTTGAGTAACAATTGTTTGGAAGATCCATCTATTAAATTAAGATATACTTTGTCAATGAAGTTGTAAAATGATGACTGACAGGCAGACATCTTTCAGTGAGAAGTAGAGGAGAAATACTCAAACTATTAAGAATGACAGAGATTTAACCTTTACAAACTGACAAAGGAAGAAAGGAATTATCTTTCTTGACATTTTCACACCAGTGCTTTCCTGGAGTATTTTGTTAGAGTCGAACAAAATGTATTGGCAATAATTAGGGAAAATTCTTGTTATGTAGGAGACAAGGCTACATGACCTAATGGTCTATTCTGGCCTATGATTTGTTTAAACACAACTAGTTATTTTATGCATTTTTTTTCCAATTCAACATAGTTGAGCAGTTAGTCAAAATGGAATTGTTTTTATTCTTAGTATGGAAGTGATAAATAAATGTGGGTAATGTTTATTTGAAGATTTCAGTGGTCTGCACATCTTGACGTGGTTTCTTTCATAGTTTTGCATATGAAAGATTCCACAGAATGTGAGATGTGATTGAGCTCACGGTCTGAGGTTATACAGTATGGTATCAAGTTCTTACCAAAAAAAGAGCTGCTTTGAACAGCCTGCAGGAGTCTTTTCCTAGGGAAATCACCACACAGGGTCTTCTCATTTAATGCCATGTTTTTCATTATGACTTTCCAACTGGTCATGAAGATAATAAAGGTCATACTCAACTGGGCAGAGAATGTGCATGAAGTGCACAGAAGACCAACACCAGCTCTGATCTTGGAGCTGGTTTAGCAGCTGCCCTGAATCCCACATGTGATGCCTTAAGTTTTAACTTTTTTATTTTTCAAATTCTGTACTGCCTAGCATGTAACTCTGAAGTTTCTTGTAGCCTGTTGTCTTAGTTTGAAAGACCGGTGTCTGCTGAGGAAGGCAGGAGCCTCCCTTGAAATGGANGGGATGGTGAGTCATAGGGCAAGGCACTGATGGGCCATTAACAGGAGATAGTCCAGGAGAGAGTTATCAGTGAGTCATGCACAAAGCATTGATAGGCACATTAACAGATGATAGTCCAGAGGGAGGAGGCAGGGAACATCGCTGAAAATGGTAATGGAATACAGTATAACCCAGGACACCTGTTAACTTCTGTTCTCTCATGCTAGTTAGACATAACAACCCTCTATAAGTTTGTGGTCCAATGACACCCAGATTGTCCTAGGCCCAAAATGTGTAAACCAAAATCTTAGAAGGAGGGATAAACTTGGGGAAAATTACATCATTAACTGAAGTTTTAACTGAAGAATTAACCCTTATATGCAAATGAATCAAACTTATAAAAGTGTGAAGAACTCGTGACTCAGGGTCCATCTTGGGAGTAGCCTTTGGCCTCCTCAGGGTGTACCTTTGAAGGCCCTTCAAATAAATACCTACCTTTATTCCCTTATTCCTGACTAGTCTGTTTTTTTAGGTGGCTATCTCAGGCATCACATGCACTGGGTATGTTGGGTGTGCTGATGTGTTCCGTACTGTTCAACAGCTACCAAGGATCTGCAGGAAGCCTGATTTGCTCTCAGTCATTTTGTACCTGTTTCTATTCCTTTATGCATGCTTAGTCAGTTACTCATTTGGAGAGGAAAAAGATCCTAGTAATTTGGAACTGCCTTGCTCTTAAACTAGAAAAATACTTTCTGTACCTCTTGTGCACCTCTTGTGCACCTCTTGTGGCACCCAGGACTTCTTCAGCAGGGAAAGCATGGTGTGTGGAACAGTTCATCTGGGGAATGGATGAGCTTAAAAAATTGATTGAAAGAATGTGGTACTAAACTTGCATCTTACATCACCCTTTCTCCTTGAGCTTCATTACTTCCATGTCTGCAATTAATGGGCTGTGTTTTCAGTGCTTTT
Organism: Mystacornis crossleyi; assembly: GCA_013400655.1. NCBI lineage: Eukaryota > Metazoa > Chordata > Aves > Passeriformes > Timaliidae > Mystacornis > Mystacornis crossleyi. The sequence goes on from VYZQ01051919.1 coordinate 89,161, forward strand.
ATAGCATTGTTTGTGGCAGGAGTGATACCTGTTGCAAGTACGCCTTTCAGTGCAATACATAAAAGAGAACAGATCAGCATGTATAGACCTAAAATATTATTTTTTTATTTTTTATATATTATAAGATCATATTTATCCATGAAACCATGAGAGGGCAGCATTCTCTCTATCATCCATATTCTCTTTCTGCTAGAAAATTAAGAGAGACTTTCTTTAATATTCATCTCATAAACCACAGAAAGTGTTATATATAATTCAGAGCTTGGTTCAATATTCTTTGTAATCAATAGGAATGTTTCCCTTGATTTAAATAGGTGTTGGACTGATGCTTCAGTTGTTCAAAATGACATCAGGAAGAACTGTCTACATAATTTAAATCAGAAGATACCAAAAATAAGCAGCAGGGAAATTATTTTGGTGGTGGTTAACCATGAGAACAAAATAGCAATACTGGTGCATTCCCCACTTCTTTTTGTCTTTGAATACAGAAAGCGCCGTCTCCTTGGCAAAAGGGGGCAAAAGCTGCTAGACTCAGTACTGAGGTAGCAGAGTGGTGTTCTGTGAACTCCATGACATAAAGATAAGCTGATGTGTACATAGACAAGATAAACCACACTTTTTTGGGTGCTGTTTGTATGAGTGGAACAGCAACTTAGGGTTTCAGGGGGTGGTTTTACAATCAAAATGGGATGTATTCAAAATGGACAAGGACCTATGGCCATAAGCTAAAACAAAAGAAGTTCCACCTCAGTATGAGGAAGAAGTTGTTTACCCTGAGGGTGGCAGAGCACNAAACCACACTTTTTTGGGTGCTGTTTGTATGAGTGGAACAGCAACTTAGGGTTTCAGGGGGTGGTTTTACAATCAAAATGGGATGTATTCAAAATGGACAAGGACCTATGGCCATAAGCTAAAACAAAAGAAGTTCCACCTCAGTATGAGGAAGAAGTTGTTTACCCTGAGGGTGGCAGAGCACTGGAGCTGGCTGCGCAGGGAGGTCATGGAGTTTTCCTCTCTGGAGACATTCAAAACCCACCTGGAAGAGTTCCTGTGTCACCCACTCTAAGTGACTCTGCCTTGGCAGGTTGGACTGGATGATCTCCAGTGTTCCCTTCCAACGTTAAGTATTCTGTGATTTCCACTTGCGGGAGTAGAACTAGATGACCTTTAAAGGTCCCTTCTAACCCCAGCTATTTTACAATTCTGTTATCTTCTGTAAGTGACCACAAAGCATTTGCATCATCTATGCTGTACAAGCAACCAAGTTTGCTAAGCAAAATGATCTCTCCAGCTCTGGGGTTCATTAACGTGGCCAATACCCTTAATGTAGCCAATAGTTTCAGTGCAAAATGTTACAGCTGTCACGTGATCCTTTGAGTAACATCAGGACAATATTGTAGCAATAAGTGATTGGGGGGTTTGGAAGAATTAATTGTGTATTTTTTGCAAAATTTGAACATCTTAAGATGGAGAGAGAGGTTTTGAAAAAGGAAAACAGTATTTTTTACTTCTAAATAATTGCCTCAGAAATAAGTTAGGTCACAAGAAGCTACAGCTTTTTAGTCAGGTGAATATTTAGACATCTCACAATGTTGGTCCAATTGAGAATCACAAGCACTAATTAGCATTTTTGCTTGCAGCTTCAGCAGAGAAGAATACAATTTAATGAACATGGAAACCAAACTATTCTTTCTATACTACTTGACATGGTGACCCAACCCCAACCCCCAATGGGTTTATGATGAAATTGAATTTTCTTACTTGTTTACTTCATCTCCTGCTGGTGAGGGAAATTCCTGTATGTCTCTTACTTACAGCATTTCAGTAATTTCGACACCCCTTAAATGATGCACAAAGTTTTCACTGTGAATACCCTTAGGAGGTACCACAAACTGTGGTTGCACAGAAAAGTCATTGGGACAAATGCAATGGTGGGCAAATGCACACAATTCCCAAAGTTTTCCCCAAGCAATTATTCAACATCTGAGAAAGCAAAGGACCCCCACAAGGGTTGGCAGTAAAACAAAAATGTTATTTGATCTATAACTACTTTCAGATTGGTACTATTTGATCCAGATCTACTTGCATTTTCTTTCATTGATATGCACTACTTAAAAATTTTCCCCATTTTTTCAGAGGGAAAGAAGTTGTGTCTATCTGTGATTTTTAAAAAGGACCATCATAAAGAAAAAAGTTAATTTTCTAG